>JASEVX010000001.1:118755252-119009420 GCA_031761405.1 Serripes groenlandicus | reverse complement strand
GTGTACCTGTATTAGTGTACCTGTATTAGTGTACCTGTGTTAGTGTACCTCTACAGAATGTACCTGTATAGTAGTGTACCTCTATACGTGTACCTGGTATTAGTGTACCTGTATTAGTGTACCTCTACAAAGTGTACCTGTATTAGTGTACCTGTATTAGTGTACCTCTATAAGTGTACCTCTACAAATGTACCTGTATTAGTGTACTCTATAGTGTACCTGATTAGTCTAGCACCTGTACTAGTGTACCTGTAGTGTACGTGTACTGTATTAGTGTACCTGTATTAGTGTACCTGTATTAGTGCACATGTATTAGTGCACCTGTATCTAGTGCACCTTTATTAGTGCAACCTGTACTAGGTATACCTGTATTAGTGTACCTGTATTAGGGTACTCTCTATTAGGGGTACCTCTATTAACGTACCTGTATTAGTGTACCTCTATTAGTGCACCTCTACAAATGTACCTGTATTAGTGTACCTGTAATTGAGTGTACCTCTATTAGTGTACCTGTATTAGTGTACCTATATTAGCGTACCTCTATTAGCGTACCTGTATTGTGTACCTGTATAAGTGACCTCTATTAGTGGACACTCTATTAGTGTAGACCTCTATTAGTGTACCTATATTAGTGTACCTATATTAGCTGTACCTATATTAGTGTACCTATATTAGTGTACCTCTATTCCTCTATTAGTGTACCTCTATTATTGTACCTGTATTAGTGTACTTGTATTAGGGTACCTGTATTAGGGCACCTGTATTAGTGTACCTCTATTATTGTACATGTATTAGTGTACCTCTATTAGTGAACATCTATTAATGTACCTCTACTAGTGTACCTCTGTTAAAGTACCTCTATTATTGTACCTCTATTAGTGCACCTGTATTAGTGTACCTCTATTAGTTTACCTCTATTAGTGTATCTGTATTAGTGTACCTGTATTAGTGTACCTCTTTTAGTTTACCTGTATTAGTGTACCTGTATTAGTGTACTTCTATTAGTATACCTCTATTAATGTACCTCTATTAGCGAACCTCTATTAGTTTACCTGTATTAGTGTACCTGTATTAGTGTACCTCTATTAGTGTACCTGTATTAGCGTACCTCTATTAGTGTACCTCTATTAGAGTTTACCTCTATTAGTGTACATATAGTAGTGTACCTATATTAGTTTACCTCTATTAGTGTACCTGTATTAGTGTACCTCTATTAGTTTACCTCTATTAGTGTACCTGTATTAGTGTACCTCTATTAGTTAACCTCTATTAGTGTACCTGTATTAGTGTACCTGTATTAGTGTACCTATATTAGTTTACCTCTATTAGTGTACCTATATTAGTCTACCTCTATTAGTCTACTCTATTAGTGTACCTGTATTAGTGCATCTGTATTAGTGTACCTCTATTAGTTTACCTCTATAGTGTTCCTCTATTAGTTTACCTCTCTATTAGTGTACCTCTATTAGTTTACCTCTATTAGTGTACCTGTATTAGTGTACCTCTATTAGTCTTCCTCTATTAGTGTACCTCTATTAATGTACCTCTATTAGCGTACCTGTATTAGTGAACATCTATTAGTGTACCTGTATTAGTGAACATCTATTAATGTACCTCTATTAGTTTACCTCTATTAATGTACCTGTATTAGGGAACATCTATTAATGTACCTCTATTAGCGTGCCTGTATTAGTGTACCTCTATTATTGTACCTGTATTAATGTACCTCTATTAGCGTACCTGTATTATTGTACCTGTATTAGTGTACCTCTATTAGCGTACCTGCATTATTGTACCTCTATTAGTGTACCTCTATTAGCGTACCTATATTAGCGTACCTTAATTAGTGTACCTGTATTAGTGTACCTCTATTAGTGCACCTCTAGAAGTGTACCTCTATTAGTGCACCTCTATAAGTGTACCTTTATTAGTGTACCTCTATTAGTGTACCTATATTAGTGTACCTCTATTAGTGTACCTCTATTAATGTACCTATACTAGCGTACCTCTATTAGTGTACCTCTATTAGTGTACCTCTATTAGTGTACCTATATTAGCGTACCTCTATTCGTGTACCTCTATTAGAATACCTATACGAGCGTACCTCTAGTAATGTACCTATATTAGTGTACTTCTATTAGTGTACCTCTATTACTGTACCTATACTAGTGTACCTATACTAGTGTACCTATATTAGTGTACCTCTATTAATGTACTTCTATTATCTGAATAGTCAGCTCTTTATACTGATATTTTAACCACATGCAGACGCATTTTGATACATCTGCAGCAGACGTCATCTGAAATCATTCATAAACATTAATTTCTTCTTTTGACAAAATGTTTTCAAATCTATTCAATAATGATACTTTCATTTCAAGAGGTGTTTCGTGCTTGTTAAATGTGTTGAATTGGGGGGAAGGTGAGCTTTCTAAGTCTAGAGTCTAACTATTGTTGAATATTAGGATATATTGCGTTATCATTACACTCACAGTTCAAAGTATAAATCCTAATCATTTATAAATGAGTGTGTCTGTTTCATTGGTGATGTACTCCTCTTTCAACGACATTTCAGTTATATTACGACGTTTCCTGGGTGAACTGCCAGTACTATCGGACTTATGTATCCCGACACCAGTACATCACTCGTAATGCTTACCCCGCAAAGTTGAGCGCAACGGCGGGAAGTCATTAACCCTTTCCCACATACAACAAATCTGCAGCAAACGACTTTGAAAACATATTGACAAAAACCTGAAAAAAATCTCCATTAGAAAAAGCTTAATTGTTAAATAAAGTTGAAAAATGTGTGGCCATAGGTAAAATTGCTCATCATGAGCAATTTCATCTTTGGCCACAATGTTTTCAAAAGTCGTCTGCTGCTTTTGCGTCAAAATGCGTCTGCAGGTGGGAAAGGGTTAACACCGTTACCCGGTATTTGATACGAGCCAAACCGGGGATCGAACCCTGGTCTCCCGCAACGTTCATGTCCATGGACTTAATGGAGACAATTTCAAACAACCGCATGAGATGGGCAATGTTAACGTTATCTTCATTAGCTATTATATTTGTAGCGTGGTGCAAGATAACCGACTTCCTACATAAAAGTCTCTATAATGAGCCGTCCCGCGAGAAAACCAACATTATGGAATCTGCGTAATGTATCGACCCAGATCAACCTGCGCAGTCCGCGCAGACTGATCCGGATCGACACATTCCGTCTCAGGGGAATAGAGGTATAGAGTAATGATTCCTGAAACAGAAAATCCACAGAAGGCGAAAAGTGTCTATCCGGGTAAGCCTGCGCGGCATGCTTAGGCTGATCTGGGTCGATACCTTACGCAGAGACCATAATGTTTGTTTTCTCGCTGGACGGCTCATATGTAAGATAACCGTCTAAGCGCCGTCCTGACGTGGTGATTAACCAGGTCTATGAACTCGCGAGTTTAATAGTTTCCCACTTACAGACGCATTTACCAGTATTACTGGTTCATTTATCCAGTTGTAATGCTAACCCCGCATTCCCGAGCGCCATACTTTAAGGACTTTAACCAACAGAACAGTTATAAGCTTTATATAATCAAAGTACTGAAAGTACTACTGGAAGGTGATTTTAGAGTGATGTCAGCCAGGTGCAGATGGGATAATGCATTGTATGCAAGGTATGAACAGATCATGGCTAGGATATATGGATAGGAACAAACGAGAGCAAATATGTTGGAAAATAATGAATGAAAGAATTTAAGTCTTTAAAACTTCTTTATTTTGCTGATGTTTCGGAATAGGTAAAATTGTATAAAAAAGAATAAATCAAACAAATGGAAGAACGCCTTCATCAGTAGAATACAATAAGAAAGAAAGAATAAAACTTCAAAATTGTTGACAGCTGGACATTATATTATATTCACAATAGTTAGCAAACACTGTCAAGAAGTGAGGTGTATTGCATACATACAATTCATTTAGAAATTGCATTGAAACAAAATATATTTTTGGTAAAAAATATAGAGAGAAATATTTGTAAAAAATATAGAAAGCATTTTTTCATATTTAGACAGAAAAGTACAGGAAAGAATAACATTCAGTCATATCCGTCAATAGCTAATACTATCTTTCTATGCGTCTGTATAAGGACAAAGATATATAGATAGATATTCTTTATTTCTTCCAAATTTGAAGAGCAAGTACATTTAATATTAAACATTACAAAAGTGAGAACATAAATATATAGTTAAAACATTGTAACAATAGGAGAACTTGCTCGTCATAAAAAAAATCTATGACAGCCACTGTCTTTCAAATTTGCTTTTCACAAGTGAACGAATGCTATGAATGAACGTATACAAGTGCTATGAATGAAAATATGAAAACATGAATTAATTTTACATTTGCAACAATGTTCGATAAACTGTGTCTGAATGAGGATACAACGTAGAACGTAATGTTTTCTCCTTGCATGAAAGCTTAATTAAGTATAGGTGTGCCCTCAATTTAAATCAATTCTCACATAACAAAAACATTAAGAAAGTGTTGTAAAAACTAAATAATATCATGACAACTCACGATGATCAGATTTTTATAGAAATAATTTTATTTGATGTGTATTACGCGTCAAGCGTGGATTCAAACACTTCCAAATATTTTACAATTTAAAACAATTAGATATTCGGATAAAATCTGATTGAATGAAACGAATTGTTAAAAAAAAACCACCCAATGCATATTAAAACCAAAGGCTTCTTTTCCCACAACATTTTGTTTCAAGAGCTACAATATCTAAAGAGGCAACATGTTAGGGTGCTTATCTAGTATGCATGAGTTCGATTTTACCTTACCAATTCAGGAAAAGTGATTTCCACATCTTTCAATTTTCCTCCGGTAAATCAGTCGGTAGCGACGCGGGCTGTCAATCAAGCATTTGTAAGTTCGAATCGAATCTCGGCCATCATTCTTTCTGTCATTGTGACAAGCGTCATTCATCTTTCACCAATGGGCTAACAGTCTATTTGGAAAAGAAGCCAGTTGCTTGGAAAGAATGTTGTGTGGATTACTTGTGTGAGAAAGCGGCGTTAAAGCCTAATCAATCAATCCTTTTTATATAATCATTCTGTAATTTACCATTTAGAATGCCCCCCTAATACCCTTATACATATTTAGTCGAGTAGTCGTTCGGGAGAACACACCATTCGTGAATTACCAGATAACTAACATTTCTCCCTAGCACACAACTATTGACAACATTGTAACAAAACATAAGAAATTTATCCCAGGACTCCAAATGCAGCAGACGATTTTGAAAATATCTAAGAGGGATTTTTTTCCTTTTTTCCCACAACGTTTCAATTAGTAAATATATATACACATATAATATATATACAAGACGAATTTTGATGCAGAGCATCAAAGGACGCCGCGCATGATTTTGAAGCATGACTTAAAGGAAGCAGATGTAGTTCAGTACATTTAAATAACGTGTGAAAACAGACAGGATGTAAATATTTCGAACAAGAAGGCCAAATGTCCCTTTATCATAACCAAAAAGGCCAAGATGTGCCTATATTGCTCACCTGGCTACCATAGCCTATAATAAAAGGTTACCATACAACATGAAGTTTCTTAATTTTTTACCAATACACGGTTTCAAATCGATATCTCGAAATGTTCGAGAAAAAAAAAAAAAAAAAAAAAAATCAAGATTCATATTTTTTTCGATATCTCGAACTTTCCGATATCTCGAAATTTTCGGTATCTCGAACTTGTCGATATCTCGTACTTGTCGATATTTCGAACTTTCCGATAAAGTTCGAGATATCGAGAAAAAAAAAATTAAAGATATCGAAAAGTTATTGGAAAGTTCGAGATATCGAGAAGAAAAAAAAATATCAAAAAAAATAATCGAGAAATCGAAATGTTCGAACATATTGATATTTTTTTTTTTTTGTTCTCGATATCTCGAACTTTCCGATATCTCGAACTTTTCGAAAAAGAAAATTATATTTTTTTTCGATATCTCGAACTTTCCGATATCTCGAAATTTTCGGTATCTCGAACTTGTCGATATCTCGTACTTGTCGATATTTCGAACTTTCCGATAAAGTTCGAGATATCGAGAAAAAAAAAATTAAAGATATCGAAAAGTTATTGGAAAGTTCGAGATATCGAGAAGAAAAAAAAGAAAAAAAAAAAAAAAGAAAAAAAAAAAAAAAAAAAAAAAATCAATTTTCTTTTTCGAGATATCGGAAAGTTCGAGATATTGGAAAGTTCGAGATATCGAAAGTTTCGAGATATCGATATGTTCGATTTGTCAATAAATGTTCAAGTTAAAAACATTCGTTTTATCAATGTATTCGAGATATCGATGTGTTCGAGTCATCGGTACGTTCGAGATATCGATATGTTCGAGTTATCAATATGTTCAAGTTATTTGACCAATAGGACATTCGTTTTTTGCGTGTACAATGACCTCAGACAAATTTCGTACCTAAACCTCTTAATTTGCGAATGTCTAATCGAATGTCTAATGTCTAACTGATCAATTAGACATTCGTTTTTTTAATGTACATTGATCTCTGATGAATTTGGTACATAAATCTCTTAATTTGCGAATGTCTAATCGAATGTCTAATGTCTAATTGACCAATTAGACATTCGTTTTTTTAATGTACATTGATCTCTGATTAATTTGGTACCTAAATCTCTTAATTTGCGAATGTCTAATCGAATGTCTAATGTCTAACTGATCAATTAGACATTCGTTTTTTGCATGTATAATGACCTCCGACGAATTTGGTACCTAAATCCCTTAATTTGCGAATGTCTAATCGAATGTCTAATGTCTAACTGACCAATTAGACATTCGTTTTTTTAATGTGCAATGACCTCCGACGAATTTGGGTTATAGATCTTGTAATTTGCGAATGTCTAATCGAATGTCTAATGTCTAACTGACCAATTAGACATTCGTTTTTTTAATGTACATTGATCTCTGACGAATTTGGTACCTAAATCTCTTAATTTGCGAATGTCTAATCGAATGTCTAATGTCTAACTGACCAATTAGACATTCGTTTTTTGCATGTATAATGACCTCCGACGAATTTGGTACCTAAATCCCTTAATTTGCGAATGTCTAATCGAATGTCTAATGTCTAACTGACCAATTAGACATTCGTTTTTTTAATGTGCAATGACCTCCGACGAATTTGGGTTATATATCTTGTAATTTGCGAATGTCTAATCGAATGTCTAATGTCTAATTGACCAATTAGACATTCGGCTTTTTAATGTACATTGATCTCTGACGAATTTGGTACCTAAATCTCTTAATTTGCGAATGTCTAATCGAATGTCTAATGTCTAACTGACCAATTAGACATTCGTTTTTTGGATGTACAATGACCTCCGACGAATTTCGTACTTAAATCTCGTAATTTGCGAATGTCTAATGTCTAACTGACCAATTAGACATTCGTTTTTTTAATGTACAATGACCTCCGACGAATTTGGGTTATAGATCTTGTAATTTGCGAATGTCTAATCGAATGTCTATTGTCTAACTGACCAATTAGACATTCGTTTTTTGAATGTACAATGATCTCTGACGAATTTGGAACCTAAGTATAGTAATTTGCGAATGTCTAATCAAATGTCTAATGTCTAACTGACCAATTAGACATTCGTTTTTTTAATGTACAATGACCTCCGACGAATTTGGGTTATAGATCTTGTAATTTGCGAATGTCTAATCGAATGTCTAATGTCTAACTGACCAATTAGACATTCGTTTTTTGAATGTACAATGATCTCTGACGAATTTCGAACCTAAGTATAGTAATTTGCGAATGTCTAATCGAATGTCTAATGTCTAACTGACCAATTAGACATTCGTTTTTTGCACGTACAATGACCTCCGACGAATTTGGTACCTAAATCTCTTAATTTGCGAATGTCTAATCGAATGTCTAATGTCTAACTGACCAATTAGACATTCGTTTTTTGAATGTAGAATGACCTCCGAGGAATTTGGTACCTAAATCTCTTAATTTGCGAATGTCTAATCGAATGTCTAATGTCTAACTGACCAATTAGACATTCGTTTTTTGAATGCAGAATGACCTTCGAGGAATTTGGTACCTAAATCTCTTAATTTGCGAATGTCTAATCGAATGTCTAATGTCTAACTGACCAATTAGACATTCGTTTTTTTAATGTACAATGACCTCCGACGAATTTGGGTTATAGATCTTGTAATTTGCGAATGTCTAATCGAATGTCTAATGTCTAACTGACCAATTAGACATTCGTTTTTTGAATGTACAATGATCTCTGACGAATTTGGAACCTAAGTATAGTAATTTGCGAATGTCTAATGTCTAACTGACCAATTAGACATTCGTTTGTTGCACGTACAATGACCTCCGACGAATTTGGTACCTAAATCTCTTAGTTTGCGAATGTCTAATCGAATGTCTAATGTCTAACTGACCAATTAGACATTCGTTTTTTGATTGTACGTTGACCTACGACGAATTTGGAACCTAAATATCGTAATTCGCGAATGTCTAATCGAATGTCTAATGTCTAAATGACCAATTAGACATTCGTTTTTTGCATGTACAATGACCTCCGACGAATTTGGTACCTAAATCCCTTAATTTGCGAATGTCTAATCGAATGTCTAATAACTAACTGACCAATTAGACATTCGTTTTTTGAATGTACAATGACCTCCGACGAATTTGGGTTATAGATCTTGTAATTTGCGAATGTCTAATTGAATGTCTAATGTCGAATTAGACATTCGATATTTAACATTTGCGATTTTTCTGAATGTCTAATTGAATGTCTAATGTCTAATTAGACATTCGATAATCAAAATTAGCGAATGTCTAATCGAATGTCTAACGTCTAATTAGACATTCGAATATTTTTTTTGAATGTCTAATGTCTAACGTCTAATGCTCTGCCAACTTCACACACTTTTATAAATAGGCAAAAACATCCGGCGAATTTTGGGCCCGTAAACTAAACAATTAAAAACGCGTAGCCTAGAAAGTTTGGGGAAAGTGAACTTTTTCTCTGAGCTTTGATGAATTGGGTCAGGGCCGTAAACCAAACAATCAAAAACAGCGTAGCCTAGACAGTTGGGGAAAAGTTATTAAATACAAATTAAATGTGTATACAGTTTTGTAATAACGGTAGAAGACAAACGTATTTCGTATCTTGTTGTTTCTTAAATCAGTTAATACAATTTATTGATTCATAAAGGTTGTTTTTTTCAATCAAACAACAGAGGTTTTTTTAACAATAATAACATTGGTTTCTCCCTTTTCGATTACGTCACCCCATGGTACAAAATTAAAACCTATCCCATACTGACGCCGCGCTCCCACGCGGCGTCAATAACTGATGTAAAAACCTATAAATGAATATGCTAGAGGAAATATAAAGAACAAAACTGAAAGTCGTAATTAGTCGCCGGGCAGAAGCCCGCGACTTCTATTTTTAATAGCTTTTCGGAAATCACATGGGAGGGCGGCTTATTATTAGAAAGAAACAAATCTAGATGATTTGAACATATTACAATTGTGGTTGTTTACGAACACTAATAAATGACACATCTAAAATGAAATAAATATTCCGATTTTTTAATGTTTGCAGTTTTTTTTATTTCACTCGCATTTAAGTTTTTTGTCTTATTTACGAAGACAAAAGTGGTCCCTTCAAGACGTGAACCAACACCCCCTAATGCAGACTCTTATGTGTCATCATTGAGGTCAATTTCGGATTCTCCTTTTAATAGCAATTTTAACTTACTAAATGTTGTTTTCATGTTCAAAGAGATGTCTTGATTTGTGTAGAATTCATTTAATAATGTTAATCCATGAATATCTAAAGTAGGAACTGTTTCTAAGCTAAATATAGACCCTATTCTGTTGTGTAGGTTCGTGACCTTTAACATCGATTTTCGCGCATGCGCATTTCGATATGAAAAAGCGAGTGATATTATTTTATTTTAGACAAGTACAAGACGAATGTTTGACGCAAAGCGTCAAAGAGAAGCCGCAATATTTCGTTGTACATGTAGAAATAAGAAAAAAAGAACATTTTTAAATCCACAAACAATAGAACAATTTAAACTGTAGACGGTAATGCTGATATATTTCTCCTTTTGAAGACTTTTGTTTTCTTCGAATTACCTCCCTTTAAAGCAATATCAGGATATTTACCTTGTGATTCGAATAAGATTGACAAACATTGAAATTATATGAATGAATACTATTATTTGAATAAGTAATAACAGCAAAATTAAATTTAAGCCAAGATAAATGTGTACACATTTCGTTAATTTTTTATAGATACCCTAATGTAAGTATGAATATACAATTTATAAGTAAATGTTTTCATTTCAACGTTTTTAATGTTTTATTAGACTAAGAAAAGTCAAGAATACATAAATAAATCAATGCAGTCTTTTCCGGCGACATTGATGCCTTGGCATCAACTTTCTCTTGTTAAGGATAGATTAGCATATTTTGGGGAAACTACCTTACGACACGGTATGTCCTCGAATTGACCTAGTTCGTGTAATGTATATCTGATCCGGTGTATCGGTGTTGTTCACAAAAGCGTGGCGCGTAAGAATATACAGGTAACAATGTTTACCACAGAAAGATGTGTATTTGGAAAATCAAAATCAATTTTAATTTTCAAAGCCACAAAAACATGAATTGTTTGAAAATTGAATTGTCCAAACCAGTTTCTACATCAAACTGATTGTACATGAAAATACTTAAAGTATGAATTTACATTGATTTTTTGCGAACTATATTGACTAGCGTATGTATGAAGAGATCATATAGTTTATAGAGAGGATGTGTGTTATAGGGCATATTCCATTAAGGTGTGCAATCCCATAGGAAGAAGATTATTATTACATAATAATCACCTTCCAAAAATGGACTTTGCGGAAAAGAAATGATAACCATTATATTGGTTGAATTAACTCTTTTCCAACCTGCAAATGATTGTTAACGCAATTGAAGCAGGCAATGTTTGAAAAGAAGAGGGAAACATTGCGGGATAGAAACCACAGTACTGAAAAATGAGCGAAGATTTAGCCCTAATATCTACATGTGTACATACAAAAATAGTAATCCTCTTCTCAAACTACCACTTAACTCTTCAGATTATTCTTTGTTCGATTTTCGAAGTCGAAATAAGTTATGTATTACAGTAGATCGTATCGACCAAGGGGGGCTCGAAGAAGGGTGAAGTGAATGACAAAGTCTGGCTGTGTGAAAAGGACATTTTAATAAATGTCAAAGAACTCTTGTGGTTCATAACTGACCCACTTAGTCAATAATAAAAAGAACATTCACTTCCCATTCTGGGCAGACAAAGAAAAAACCAAAAATGTATGTAATAAATATCGGCCGACAACAGGTGGCGCGATACAGTAGGTCTTTGTTTAACCTTTCCACCGGGAAAAAACCCTGCAGTGGAAAACTTGCAGGCGAAAACATGGAAAACCTGAAACTATATATAATTATTGAAAAAGAAAAATGAAAACATTGTGCCAGGAGGAGCAATTTTTCCTTTTGTTACAATGTTTTCAATAGTCGTCTGCTGCGGAAGCGTTATAAAGCGTATGTATGTGTGAAAAGGTGTTCTCGTTTACATATGTTGCTGACCGAATCGAAGTAGACACATGCCGTGCTATATGAAAACCAACATTCGGGATGATGTGTTTGAAAAGTCATAAAACCGAGACTATTTTCGCATGAACACCATTTTATCTCTTACTATCTTTAACCCTTTCCCACATACACAAAATCTGCAGCAGACGATATTGAAACATAGTGACAAAAACCTGAAAAATCTGCATAAAAGTTTAATTGTTAAATAAAGTTGAAAACAAGGTGGCCAAAGGAGAAATTGCCCATCATGAGCAATTTTACCTTTGGTCACCATGTTTTCAAAAGTCGTCTGCTGCTATTGCGTCAAAATGCGTCTGCAGGTGGGACAGAGGGTTACATTAATATAGTTTACAGTCACCGTGACCGAGTTTAACCTCAAACGTTTTATATATATTAACTTTTTGTCCACAATGAAATGCAAGAACGTGTCGTTTGAATATAAACTCAATATTTTAACTCTTTCAGCGCCAAAGGCAATATTCAGGTTTTTGCAAACAACACTGATTCAGGCGAGTCAGCTCGTAACGAAATCAGCATTATTTGCCTTTTAGTTATTAAAATAGTCCAAAATTGTATTACATGAGAAATGGAAACGCCCGATTTTGAACCTGGAAGAGTCTACTTTAAACAATTCGGCGCTGAAAGGGTTAAGCAAGTTTGTCAATCTAAATGATGAATTTAACGACATTCACCGGTTCTTATTAATGAATGAACTAAACATAAAATGCACCTTGACCTTTGACCTCCGCATCTAAAATCCGTCCACAGATAACGACAACTTGCTTGCTTGATTGGAGTTTAACCCTTTCCCACCTGCAGACGCATTTTGACGCAATAGCAGCAGACGACTTTTGAAAACATTGTGGCCAAAGGTGAAATTGTTCATGATGAGCAGTATCTCCTTCGGCCACAATATTTTCCACTTTATTTAACAATTAAGATATCTTTTATGGTGATTTTTCAGGTTTTTGTCACCATCTTTTCAAAGTCGTCTTCTGTAGATGTGTTGTATGTGGGAACGGGTTGATGCCGGCGGCCAGTTCTCATACATTTACCGTAGGCTACACACCTAGAATCCGTCTGGACTGATAGCGACTAACTTTGAAATCTGACCTCCCCAGTTAAATCCGTCCTCTGATAGCGACTTAGCCTTGACAATTGACATGCCATTTTAGAATCAGTCCACTGATAGCGACTAATCCTTGACAATTGACATGCCATCCTAGAATCAGTCCACTGATAGCAACTAAGTCTTGACAATTGACATGCCATCCTAGAATCAGTCCTCTGATAGCGACTAAGCATTGACAATTGACATGCCATCTTAGAATCAGTCCACTGATAGCAACTAAGTCTTGACAATTGACATGCCATCCTAGAATCAGTCCTCTGATAGCGACTAAGCCTTGACAATTGACATGCCATCCTAGAATCAGTCCACTGATAGCGACTAAGTCTTGACAATTGACATGCCATCCTAGAATCAGTCCACTGATAGCGACTAAGCCTTGCCAATTAACATGCCATCCTAGAATCATTCCACTGATAGCGATTAAGCCTTGACAATTGACCTGCCATCCTAGAATCAGTCCACTGATAGCAACTAAGTCTTGACAATTGACATGCCATCATAGAATCAGTCCACTGATAACGACTAAGCCTTGACAATTGACATGCCATCCTAGAATCAGTCCACTGATAGCGACTAAGTCTTGACAATTGACATGCCATCCTAGAATCAGTCCACTGGTAGCGACTAAGCCTTGACAATTGACATGCCATCCTAGAATCAGTCCACTGATAGCGACTAAGCCTTGACAATTGACATGCCATCCTAGAATCAGTCCTCTGATAGCGACTAAGCCTTGACAATTGACATGCCATCCTAGAATCACTCCACTGATAGCGACCAAGTCTTGACAATTGACATGCCATCCTAGAATCAGTCAACTGATAGCGACTAAGCCTTGACAATTGACATGCCATCCTAGAATCAGTCCACTGATAGCGACTAAGCCTTGACAATTGACATGCCATCTTAGAATCAGTCCACTGATAGCGACTAAGCCTTGACAATTGACATGCCATCCTAGAATCAGTCCACTGATAGCGACTACTAAGCCTTGACAATTGACATTGCCATCCTAGAATCAGTCCACTGATAACGACTAAGCCTTGCCAATTAACATGGCATCCTAAAATCAGTCCACTGCTAGCGACTGAACAGGTTGAAGACGGCAAACTATACAACATCACAAGAAAATCTAAATTTCGTTGGCTCAGCGGGAAACAGTTGTATCAGCGTATTAAATCACCTACAGATACAACCGTTTTAAGCTGAGCCATCGGTTTGTGATTGTGTGATCTGTGAATGTCAGGATCAGCCTGCACCTCCGAGCATACTGATAAGTATATTCACAGTCTTCCATCTATTCGTACAGACATCCTTAACCCTGTCTCCATACAGCAAATCTGAAACAGATGACTTTGAAAATAGTTAGGCGAACTATCAAAAACATCTATAAATTGTTATTAAATTGAAAACATTGTGGAAAAATGAGATTTGGACGCACTGCACGAAAAAAGCGAACATTTGAAACTAGCGAATATTTCAACACATGAAGTTCATGTATACAAGTAAATCTCGCAAACTCTTTCCCAATTGCAGACAAGATGCTGCAATATGCAACTTTTGAAAACGTAGCGTTAAAAAGGTGATTTTACTCCACGTTTTGATACAAGTGTTTTCTTCTGTATTTAACTTGTCTTCTTTCAAGCATATTTGTTGTATGGCTGTAGTTAAACCTTAAACAATCTTCTACTCGAAAAAAGAGTCCGAAGAGTGACCCTATACCAGAATCCTCTTGATCGGTCTCAATACATGGCCGCAAGATGGCGGGGATGTTATGCTTTATTGCGCGGGTGCATCAGCACCAGTGCATATATTGGTTGTGAAAAAATATCACTGGTGCAATGGGCTTGCGCATGCGCCGTGTTAATCGTATTTATCGCGCATGCGCCGTATTTTACCGTCAGCTCTCGGATATTTCCGTAGCAGTTCGTCACTAGACTGGTTCTCGTTCGAGTTTGCAATATAATATTAAGATTAGTGAACCAGTCTATTTATATGCGAGTATTTTTTTTATAATTTAAAATGTAAATTAAAATCATAGTTTGTTAATAACACCCACCGCTGCCACCATTTGTAACGTGTACCGGCGTTAAGCCATCGCGGGTCACCCATCCAGGCACAAACTGCGATGAACGCTGCTTAACTTTACACAAAGGTCAACCACTCTACCAACGTCGCTATAAAAGCCGGCTTTCACAGCAAAGCTGTAGAAGTGATATGTATAACTATACCTAGAGCCCGTTCCCGTTACATTAGGAAAATGGGAATCTTTTCATAAATGCGAAGATATTGTGGTAAATTTTGCCATTTTAAGAGTATATTAATGGGGCGGAAAGGACGCGCATGCGCAGACAAATGTTTACAATAATTTTGGGAGATCGAGGTCAACATGTTGGGGGAAGGTATTTTTGTTTTCGTTTTACGTATTTAACTAAAAAACTATTGTTATCATATATTAACATCATATATTTAAAAGCGGGTTTCGTGTTTTTCGAATCAAACAGTATTTCTTAAGCCATAAAATGCTGATTCCCGCGCGAATTGCTGCATCTTGCAGCAACTCTTGTATGGCTTAAGTGAAGGCTTTAAAAATCTATCTTCTCCTTCGAAAGCATGTAGCCGTTCTTCAATTTTGCCTTGTGGCAATGGAGCGATACTGGCCTGAGTTGGCATTCCCTGATGTTTAACGTCAGACGATTTTAAAATTACGTAATCACATCATAAGATAACCCGAAACGTACATGTTATCTCGCTGTACGCGACGACAAACATTTCCCACGTACGCCTTTTGAGGACGTTTCTTCAGCAGATGAATTTTGAAAATATCATTGTAAAGAGAGAAATTGCTCATAATGAACAATTTATCCTTTTGCAACAAAGTGTTCAACTCAGTTTAATAATTAAAAAGCTCTCTTATATGGAGACTTTTCATTACTCTATACCTCTATCCCCCTGAGACGGAATGTGTCGGCCCGGATTAGCCTGCGCGGGCTGCTTAGGCTGATCTGGGTCGATACATTACGCAGAGTCCATAATGTTGGTTTTCTCGTGGAACGGCTCATATGCATTCTGGCTTAATTACTATCATTTATAACAAAACTGCAAACGACGACTTTGAAGACAAAGGTTGAAAACATAATTAAACTTTACAAAAGTAAGTGCACTTTTTGGAGCGAGTAAAAAACAATTTATTGACGCCGCGTGGAAGCGCGGCGTCAGTATGGCATAGGTTTTAATTTTGTACCATGGGGTGACGTAATCGAAAAGGGAGCAACCAACACATATTATTGTAAGAAAAACTCTGTAATATGTTTGAAAAAACAGCCTTTATGATTGAATAAATTGTATTAACTGATTTAAGAAACAACAAGATACAAAATATGTACATCTTTTACCGTTGTTACAAAACTGTTCCCCAACTAACTAGGCTAAGCTTTTTTTATGACTTGGTTTACGGAGTTCACTAGGATACGCTTTTTAAATTGTTTGGTTTACTGCTCTGACGAGCTCTGAAAAAAGATTCGGGTGATGTCCTATTTATTTTGGTTGTATAACTTAACTTAAAACGTTCCTCCCCATACAGTTGTTCATTCAGACCATTGTATTCTTGCTATATGTTGATTATACATGAGAACTTTTTTTTTAATTTCATAAATGCTTAATTTTGATATTAAATATCTTTTAAACTTGTTAGAATTATTTGTATTTTTTATTTATATACTCTCGTTTTTTGTTATCATACTTCTGCTCAACTGGAATGAGAATAGACTTCCCTCTCTCCTTCCAAAGCTTGTGTCGCACTTAACTTATAACTAGAGGCATTTTAAAACACTTAAGTTAATATCTGTTAATATTTCAGTATCTATGTTTTTTGGTTATCTAATTGATCTAGTTAGAGCAGATTTAAAATTAAGAAACTTCAGCTTGTATGACACTTTATTGTTGCAGTCAATGTTAAGCAAACGGTAAACCAAATGGTTTGAAGACTTAACTTGTCATTTCACGACTAAACTTTACATGCTGAATATCACATAGATTGTAGCATATAAAGTGTATAATCCCTACGTCAAAATGGACCCTTTTTGCTCTTGATAACATTTAATTATAGACTATGGTATCCAGGTGAGCAATAAAGGAACATCTTGGCCTTCTTGTTTAAGATAAAGGTATATTTGGCCTTCTTGTTCAAAATAGTTACATCTTGTCCGTTTGCACAGGTTATTTAAATGTATTGAACTGCATCTGCTTCCCTTTAAGTCATGCTTTAAAATCATGCGCGGCGTCTTTGATGCTTAGCATCAAAATTCGTCTTGTCATTTTCCTTTAATGTTTTCAAGATAAGTCCTCTGCAGAAGCATCAAAAGACGTTTGCATGTTTAGTCACACGTTATTTAGAACATCAGTTCAAAACATTTCAAGTTCATCGCGTAGGTACAGTAATGTTTACCCTTTTCCACATGGAGAGGCATTGAACACACATAAGTTTGCAGACGATTCCTTGGTCAAAATGAACCTTTTATTATTTTGCCTCAATTATGTTACCAACTCACTCATTGAATGGGATTTTCGCTGTATAATCCTTTAGTAGTACTTTCAATAGTGTAATTTACAAGGCAGTTATGTTGTGTTTGGAAACATCGTCTCATTTGTGAAAAGAATGGTTCTGATTAAAGAAGTCCGTTCAAAACCCAGGAGACACGATTTTGAGAACTTTAAGATAATGCAAAGAGTACAAGGCCTTTTGATAATACATGATATTTGAAATTTCCTTGACCGAGTTGGAGAGATCATGCACACGGCACAAATATTTTCGAATCTTTAAACGAGTGCAAATCTTAACGACTGTTTCCGTATCGTTCATGGTCAGTTAGGCTTGGCCAAGAAAGGTCCAATAGGAACTTCACATTACTCGTTGACGATTTTATAGAGAGATGGCAAAACAGAGCTGCAGGATAGTTAGGATTACTCAACGCCTGTTAATTACATCCAAAATATGTTGCAATTAAAATGTAATTATGGGTTCTGTTTCCCTGAATTCATGTTTATAAGAATAAGTTAATGTTCAAATAATGATAAGTCCCATCATACTATAGCACTTATTTCAAAGTTCAAAGCTTCAAGAGATCCCAAATACGATCAACAATGAAACCAAGCTTCTTGAGCTTCATAAACAAGCTTCAACAATGAAACCAAGCTTTGGATTAGTGTGTACCACGGCGTTCCTTCATGAATACGTGCGTCTGGCACGAACCAAGACTCATGGAGACAGGAATGGTCACCTCCCCGTCTTTATCGCTTTTTTATATATGAGTCGTCCCGCGAAAAAAACAAACAATGTGGACTCTGCGTTAAGTATCGATCCAGATCAGCTAAAACATGCCGCGCAGGCTAACCCGGACAGAAACGTTTAGCCTCATGTGGATTTCTGTTTCGGGAATCATTACTCTATACCTTTATCCCTCTGGGGCGGAATGTGTCGGCCCGGATTAACCTGATCTGGGTCGATACATTACGCAGAGTCCATAATGTTGGTTTTCTCGCGGGACGGCTCATATAGTAAATTAGTTAAATAAACAATTGATTTTACTAAACTTTAATACAATACAATACAATTGATGTATGGAATATAAATACGTAAATAATCAAGATAATGATGTTGAAAGGTTAAGAAGTGCATGCTACGCCATGTCCTAAATGCACCGCCCTTATTGGTGTATGCCTGATTCTATACTGTAATTGTAGGGGCAAGTAACTCCAGACTAGTTTTGGCCATATGACTTTTAAACCCAATATAAATTTATATTGAGGTAATTTAAATTGTCTCACTAAACAGTTTGAAATAATATTTAAATTGCGCACTTTGTCTATATTGTTTTCAGTATATAACTGTTCCGACATAATGCAAAGACGGCAAGATATCAACGCCGTTTATCTTTTTAATAGATACTAGTATATTTATTGTTTTTATATAAATGGTCCCCTTTACTGTTGACAAGGTCTGTTCAGATCGTTCGAATGCCTCCAACTTGGCTGAGTGGTTAACATTTGGGATCTGGGACCGAGCATCCCGGATTCGATCATCATGTACGATTGTAATAGTGGAGTGCCCTTGGTCAATGCACATGTATTACCCGATCACTGGTCTCTTTACACAGGGATCATGAAAAAGTGTTCAGCCGCAGTTGAAAGAACGTAAACCACAATAAAAAAAATAATCAGACCGGTCGATGCGGGGTCTCTACACACGGTCGGTTCAGACCGGTCGACGCGGGGTCTCTACACACGGTCGGTTCAGACCGGTCGACGCGGGGTCTCTACACACGGTCGGTTCAGACCGGTCGATGCGGGGTCTCTACACACGGTCGGTTCAGACCGGTCGACGCGGGGTCTCTACACACGGTCGGTTCAGACCGGTCGATGCGGGGTCTCTACACACGGTCGGTCCAGACCGGTCGACGCGGGGTCTCTACACACGGTCGGTTCAGACCGGTCGATGCGGGGTCTCTACACACGGTCGGTTCAGACCGGTCGACGCGGGGTCTCTACACACGGTCGGTTCAGACCGGTCGACGCGGGGTCTCTACACACGGTCGGTTCAGAACGGTCGATGCGGGGTCTCTACATACGGTCGGTTCAGACCGGTCGACGCGGGGTTTCTACACACGGTCGGTTCAGACCGGTCGACGCGGGGTCTCTACACACGGTCGGTTCAGACCGGTCGACGCAGGGTTTCTACACACGGTCGGTTCAGACCGGTCGATGCGGGGTCTCTACACACGGTCGGTTCAGACCGGTTGATGCGGGGTCTCTACACACGGTCGGTTCAGACCGGTCGACGCGGGGTCTCTTCACATGGTCGGTTCAGACCGGTTGATGCGGGGTCTCTACACACGGTCGGTTCAGACCGGTCGATGCGGGGTCTCTACACACGGTCGGTTCAGACCGGTCGACGCGGGGTCTCTACACACGGTCGGTTCAGACCGGTCGATGCGGGGTCTCTACACACGGTCGGTTCAGACCGGTCGACGCGTGGTTTCTACACACAGTCGGTTCAGACCGGTCGACGCGGGGTTTCTACACACGGTCGGTTCAGACCGGTCGACGCGGGGTCTCTACACAAGGTCGGTTCAGACCGGTCGATGCGGGGTCTCTACACACGATCGGTTCAGACCGGTCGATGCGGGGTCTCTACACACGGTCGGTTCAGACCGGTCGACGCGGGGTCTCTACACACGGTCGGTTCAGACCGGTCGATGCGGGGTCTCTACACACGGTCGGTTCAGACCGGTCGACGCGGGGTCTCTACACACGGTCGGTTCAGACCGGTCGACGCGGGGTCTCTACACACGGTCGGTTCAGACCGGTCGACGCGGGGTTTCTACACACGGTCGGTTCAGACCGGTCGACGCGGGGTCTCTACACACGGTCGGTTCAGACCGGTCGACGCTGGGTTTCTACACACGGTCGATTCAGACCGGTCGACGCGGGGTCTCTACACACGGTCGGTTCAGACCGGTCGATGCGGGGTCTCTACACACGGTCGGTTCAGACCGGTCGACGCGGGGTTTCTACACACGGTCGGTTCAGACCGGTCGACGCGGGCTCTCTACACACGGTCGGTTCAGACCGGTCGCCGCGGGGTTTCTACACACGGTCGGTTCAGAATATAACAATTGAACATAATTGAAAAGATTGTGTAAACGTGATCCGTATGAGCAATTTTTCATTTTAGTCAAAGTGTGGCTTTCAAGTAAAGAGGTTTTATCCCGCACGAATAACTTATTTAAAATAAATGCATGCTCTCTTTGGAGAATAGTATCATTGCAATTAAATACGTGATTCTTTGACACATTGTAATAATTAGTCAGATAATAAAGTACTCACTTAATAATATCTGCCGACCAAGCGTATCATTTACATTTATTTTTGTTTTGAATACGTTTGTTTGAAGTAAAGAAACAAATCATCAGAAGAAAACGAAACAGATCGGCCCTAAAAGGCAGACTGCTGTAAAAATATGAACATTTAAATTGTAAGACTGGAACTGCGTCCCTAAAATAGTGTTCATTTCATATGATTGCTTCCTTAATCAGTTCCTCCATACAACACACGCGTAGTAGAAGACTTTGAAAACATGTTGAGAAAAATATGGAAAATCCGTAAAAATTGAATAGAGTTGAATACATTGCGGCAAAGGGGAAAAAATGCTCACCGTGATTGATACCTCCTTTTGCAATAATGTTTTTCAAAAGACGGCTGCTGCAAATGCCTCAGCAGATGGAAATGATTTTACAAGCTAAAATTGCAGTATTATCGAGGTATTTATTTGTTATAGACCGCTTAGGTGCTGTAGTGGTAGAGCGTCCGCCGCGGGGTCGGGAGGTCGCGGTTTCGATCCCCGGTCGGGTAATACCAAAGACTTTAAAAAAATGATAGTAGTGGCTGCCCTCCTTGGTGCTCAGGGTTGTCGAGTTACCATTGCGACTGACTGGCTGGTGTCAGGAAATATGGACCAGTAGTACTGGTATCTTACCCAGGAAACGCCGTGATATCACAATCAATCAATCAATCACTCACATGTTTTTGTTATTAAGTCAACTTTATCCCATTCCCTAAACTCAGGCGTTTTGTAACGTCTATGCAGAAGACTACTATAGAAAATATTGTGAAAAATAAAAAAAATGCTAATGATGAGCAATTTCTCCTTTTGCAATTATTGTTTCAACCTAATTCGATAATAATACTTCATACATACGCCTTTTCACATTTGTTTCTAGATGTTTTCATAGTCTTCTTCTGCATAATAGCTGTAAGTGTGACAGGGTTAAGGTATACGTGCGTCCATGATCAACATGACTTTTATCTCGAACATGCCGCGTTGTAAACAACGGGCCCATTCGTACGTTTCTACGCTAGCAGAACGCTTAGACCAGACTCTACACCGTACAGTTTCACCACAGGCTTCACGTTTACATATCTTAATATAAATATAACGGTCTTTGTTGCAGAGAGGTTCGTATGTTGTTCCATTTTCTGCAAAGTCAGTTGGTACTCAGACAAGATTGGGAAAAAAGCCTCTGAGATTGCTTTTATGGCGTTAACACTCAATTTGAATGACTGGTCCAACAAAGACGTAAGTACCTCTGGTTATAAGACAACGATACGCCTTGGTTAAATCAGAAAAAACAACCAGACGCTGTTGTTCGCAACAATTCCTTGTCAGTTTATATTTGTATTGTAGCGCTGATAGGCGATTGCAATAAATATGTCGCGTTTTTTACTCAACTTTTCTGTTTTTGTTTTATTTTGTCGAATTAGCGGGGAAGGCCCCGAATTTTTTCGAACGAACACGGACGAATATGAGAACCATCCGGTGTATTTCGACAAACCCATACCTACGTGGATTAGAGGGACATTGGTGAGTTTTTAATCATCCTTAATACAGAATATAAATATCTTCCGAGAAATATTCGATCGTGTCTATATATCTTTAATCGGTCAGTTATGCAGCTTTTTAACCCTATCCCACATATCAACGCTTTCTGATGCCTCTGTACTACACGACTTTTGAAAACACTCTGACAAAAGGAGAAATTGCTCAAAACGAGCAATTTCTCCATTTGCCACAGTGTTTTCAATTTTATTCAATTACTATACTTTTATTTATAGAGATTTTTCACATGTTATCAAATACGTTTTTAAAGTTGTCTGCTGCGGATAAGCTGTATGTGGGAAAAGGTTAAGCCGAGATGCACAGCACAACCTCTTCAAACGACATCTCTTTAGAACAACAAGTTCATTCTTCTTCCTATAGTTAAACTAGAAGCAAACATATAGATGGAAAAAACAAGCTTAATCTTGGGATGAACTGGAAAACATTGCCGGGAACGATCACTTTCTTCTTTTACAACAAAGATTTTAAAACAGTTGTCTGTATTTATACAGATGCGCCAAGACATAATTCAATTTATTGTGTGCAATGTTATTCGTCTCCCATAGGTTCAGAGTTGAATGAATGAATGTTGCGTGTATTATACAAGATGGTTGATGCAAATAATTTACCAAAGACTTTAGCAATTAGTAGCAATGGCTGTCCCAGCTTTGCGCTTAGGGTTGTGAGGTCGAAATGTCGAAAGTAGCGTTAAGCGCCATTCCATTTCGTTCAGATCACCGTGCGGCGCCATGCAGTCTGGTCATAACTGTCAGAGTTGGCCATGCTGTCGTACAAACACCGGTGAAACGTCTTTTAACTGGTTTTAACAAGAAACCAACAACACAAACAGGCATTTTGATCGTTATGTGCCATTAACTTTAAAACCGGAAATGGTTATAAGTGCAATTTCTCATTTTCTCATTTTCCCTCAATATGTTAAACATTGTACTTATATCTCCAACATCCAGACGTTGAGTATCTTCTATTTGGTCTTCCAAAGCAGACGACTCTAAAACTACCATACTTGAGAGGCGTCATACGAATACAAACCTTCGGGACTTGGCGCCCAGAGAAGATCAAGATGGACCTGCACCGCAGTGGTGTCTTATCATGGCCTGTTCGCAATCAAGTCTTATAATAATCGAATAATCCCTCTGGAGAACAACTATGACAAAACAAATGCGATCGTGTGCATGTCGGTGTACATGTGACGTGGCTAAGGGCCTATATACGATTCAATCAAAAACCGAAATCACAAGAAATACTTGAACGTGAGTTATCTTTTTCTTTTTCAGATTCGTAATGGAATCGGTCGATTTGAATTCGGCGACAGAAAGGTCACAAACGCTCTCGATGCCACCGCTAAACTCACCAGTTGGAAATTCTCCGGAAACGGAAGTGTGTTCTTCTCAACCAAAATGATCCAATCAGATTCATACAAGGAATCTGTAAAAATAAACGATTTTGCGCCATATTTACTTGGCGCCCCAACTGACCCAGCAATGTCGCTTTTTGAAATGGTCGAAGCTTTCGCAAATGGTCTTGATAATATGAACGTGAACGTAGTAAACTATTCCAATCCGTCAACTGGCGAAAACAACTTTGTTGCTGTAAGTGATTGTTGGAAGGCGTACGAGTTTGACCCCCATACTCTTGATACCATTGGTCCTTTGGTGCCCGCTCATCCAGGACAGACCCCGTTTGATGCCCCACTTCCGTTAAGTTCGGGACACCCAATGCCAGAACCTGGTACATCAAATCATATAACATTCTTGGCAGTAAACGGCATGTTACCGGGATCAAAACCACACTTCCGTCTGATCAGAGTAAAGGCAGGCAATGAACGCGAGTTGATATCGGAAGTTGAAATCGACCAATTGTCGTATCTGCACTCGTTTCCGGTGACGCCACGATATGCTATATTGTCGACCCTTCCATTGTTCATCGACCCCGAAAGGATGTTAAAACATATGTCTCCATTAGATGCGTTCAAATGGGATCCCAACGCCAAAACACAATACCACGTGATCGATCTGAAGACGGGATTTTCTAAAACAATAGAGGGAGAGAACCTGTTCTATCTCCACGCTATAAATGCTTATGAGCCGAGTGACACCGAAATCGTGATGGATCTGGCTGTTTACGAGGACGGTTCCGCTTTATTGACACTGAATATGACTAAATTGGAAGACATCAACTTGCGGGCAAAAGCAGCGACACCTATACTGAAGCGTGTGCACCTTGACCTCAAAACAGAGACAGCTACTGTTAGCACTTTCCCGTATAAAACGAATGAAACATTCATTCAGCAACTCGAATATCCCACCATTAACGAAAATTACCGATATAAGAAATATTGCTACATTTATGGAATATCCTTTAATGTTGGACACACAGATTTTCTGAACATGGCGATCGTAAAAAAAGATGTCTGCAATGGAAATGACAAATACTGGTACGTTGAAAATAAATACTACAACGAGGCTTGGTTTGAACCAAGACCAGGAGCCATCGACGAGGATGACGGCGTATTAATACTTCCGATATTTGACAAAATTACACAGCAGACAAATGTTACCATTTTCAACGCAAAAGATCTGACTCTGATTTCGTCTGCCCCACTACCGACAAGCAACCCATTTGGGACGCACGGTCGATTTTTCAAAGATGTGTATTAGATAGGTCTAAAAAAAAACCATTCATAATATGTGTGAAGTAAAAAAAATGTATTTCTAACACTTTTGATACCAAATACATGTACATACACTGATAAGTTGTTATATTATATGGGGGAAATGTTTTTGTCCAAAACTAATACAACTTAAACATGTTAGTATCTGTAAATAATGATAAATAACGTTGAAAACATTTAACAAAAAGATAAAGTTTTCTGTTTGTACACAGAAGCCAACATGAGCAATTTCACCTTTGGCCACAATGTTTTAAAAAGTCGTCTGCTGCTATTGCGTCAAAATGCGTCTGCAAGTGGAAAAGGGTTAAAGGAGTTCAAATAGTAGTTGTTGTATCTGTATCTCGTCAATGTGTAAAAGGACGTCTGTAAATCAATGTTTGACAAAAGCAAGCTCAATTTTTGGAAATTAAGAAACCGGAATAAAATCAGGCATATGTGTACTAATAACAAGTTCACCTGACTTACATTACCTTTTAAACTTTAGGGAAAGTATCATGTACTTTAACAAATAATTATGAAATGTTAAACTTATATATACAGTAGTACCTGCGTATAAGACCATCCGATGGGAAGACCGCACTTTGGTCTTTGTTCACAGCTGGTCTTGATTTTCAGGGAAATTAATGCAGAAAATGTGCAATAAGGAAACAAACAGTATAGTCGCTGTAGACAGGGTAATGTTATTTCAATGTGGTATTTAGCACAGGAGCAACTGTACATGTATATATGATAGCGAGGGCTTGGCGTGAAACGGTTGTAACTCAAACTAGTATTTTTTTACCAAGGTTAATCACCTCGCCATAAACTCTTTATAAGAGCTAAATCTTTTGTCTTGGTAAACAATGTAAATTTAGGTGCCATTGCTCGTTCTGAGCAATGGCACCTAAATTAGCATTGTTTACAAAGGGGTCAAAATTTCCCCTAAACCAGGGTTTTCAAAATAGGTTTTCAAAACCGTCTCACGCCAAGCCCTCGATATGCGTTACTCTTGCCGCTCCCCACTAGAACACATGACCGGTCCCGGACAATATAACACAGGACCGGTCCCGGACAATATAACACAGGACCGGTCCCGGACAATAGAACACAGGACCGGTCCCGGACAATTTTATACAGATTTTCATAAATTTCATTTTATCAAGAGGTCTTCTTACAATTACACAATTTACCGGTATTACTGGTACGATTTGAAACCAGCGCATCGGTCATTAATTTTATCCCACCAACAGTGAGAGCAACGGAGAGAGGTCACTAAGTTCTTTCCTTTTGTAACCCTCCCTTTCCCACATATATCAAATCTGCAGCAGACGACTTTGATAATGTCTTCTCAAAAATATGGAAAATCTCTATAATTGTAGGTATAAATTACTGAAAAAAGTTGAAAACATTGGGGCAAAAGGAGAAGTTGCTCGTTTTGAGCAATTTCTCCTTTTGTCATAATGTTTTCAAATGTCGTCTGCTGCAGATGCGTCAAAATGAGTCAATAGGTGGGAAAGGGTTAAAGTACGTGTGTAACTTTCAGTTAGGCTAACTGTATAACTGACTGAGTATGTCTAATTGATAAAATAATCAAAGAACAAAAAAGATAAATCTGATCGTTTAAAGTTTTCCCCCTCTCTTTACTACATTAACACATGATAGACTCGATTGTATACCAGATTTATCTGACTCAAAATGATACGTGTCTTACCAGGAACAAAGATAAGAACTACGTTCTTTGTCGAACCAGAGACATATAACGCATTGGCGCTTTTAAAAACCGAAAAATAAGGTTGCTAGTGGTTTTGATTAAGACCTATTTCCATGAAAGTAGGCTATTATAAGTTATTGGGTTTGTTACTTACCCACTACGGAAATATAGGGGGTCTGTAGGATTAATAGGGGGCGATAGCCGAGTCCCCCTATTCATCCAACAGACCCCCTATACGTCCGTAATGGGTCAGTAACAAACCCAATAATGTATTATTTCGTCGACCACTTTAAACTGAACTATTCTGTAACTTTTTGATATTTGTTGGTAGCATAATATGACGTCATGAATAAACGATCTATCAATATTGATTAAAGAATTGGAATAGATATATTATTTAAAAAAATACACCGGTTCAACATGAACACATTTATTTCAATTCATTTCATTTCTTTCTCGGTAACTGGTAACATTTGAGAGCCACTTTACGAAAACCAACCTTTGAACTGACTTTTTTACTTTACTCACCCCCTATGGAATTTACTCACCCCCTATAGAAATATAGGGACTCTGCACGTGACACGCTTTAACCAATGCAATTGCTAGAATTTCGTGGGAGGCGAAATAAAGATAAATATAAAATTAAACAATAGTACAACGTGGAACCAGTTCACATAAAATCTTTATTCGATTTTTTCAATTTCAGGAAATAGCCGGTGGTCCGGTTTTAATTTGGTTGAATCACGTTGTACATGTATGCCGTTTTTAACAGTAGGCTACTTCAATTATATCACGGAACTTACTTGATAATTGAATTATTTATCCCGAAACCGATGCATTAGTAGAGGTTGCAATTAACTCATCATGATCCTTTACCATTCTCTCCTACACTATCACACACAAACATCTCACACATCCCTCCAACATATATGCACACGTGCTTCAATCTCATTTGTTCGATAATATCTATCTATCTATCTATCTACTGGTCAGCTAATTATATATAATTTTATACTATCAAACTGCTGACCAATTAGTTGACGATATAGACTGTGTTGAAAACTGTTGACGACATAGGTACAGACGGACGTTGAAAACTGCTTACGACATAGGTAAAGAATAACGTTGAAAGCTGCTAACGACATAGGTAAAGAAGGACGTTGAAAACTGCTTACGACATAACTAAAGAAGGACATTGAAAACTGCTGACGACATATCTAAAGAAGGACGTTGAAAACTGCTGACGACATAGGTAAAGAAGGACATTGGAAACTGCTGACGACATAGGTAAAGAAGGACGTCGAAAACTGCTGACGACAAAGGTAAAGAATGACGTTGAAAGCTGCTGACGACATAGGTAAAGAAGGACGTTGAAAACTGCTGACGACATAACTAAAGAAGGACGTTGAAAACTGCGGACAATAGCCCTCTACTAGGCAGCAATCAAAATGTGTCTGCAAATTCTTGCTTTTTTATTATTGAAGAGTTAGCAAATAGCAGAAAACTCTACTAAGTAGCTAATACTATATACATTGTATATTTTATACTATAAAAATGCTCACCGATTAGCTGACGATAAAGATTGTGTTTAAAACTACTGACGACAAAGGTAAAGAAGGACGTTGAAAACTGCTGACGACAAAAGTAAAGAAGGACCTTGAAGACTGTTGGCGACAAAGGTAAAGAAGGACGTTGAAAACTGCTGACGACAAAGGTAAAGAAGGACCTTGAAGACTGCTGACGACAAAGGTAAAGAAAGACCTTGAAGACTGTTGGCGACAAAGGTAAAGAAGGACCTTGAAGACTGCTGACGACAAAGGTAAAGAAGACATTGAAGACTGCTGATGACAAAGGTAAAGAAGACATTGAAGACTGCTGATGACAAAGGTAAAGAAAGACGTTGACAACTGCTGACGACAAAAGTAAAGAAGGACGTTGAAAACTGCTGACGACATAGGTAAAGAAGGGTGTTGAAAACTGCTGACAACAAAAGTAAAGAAGGACATTGAAAAAATATTGACGGCAAAGGTAAAGAAGGACGTAGAAAACTGCTGACGACAAAGATAAAGAAGGACGTAGAAAAATGTTGACGGCAAAGATAAAGAAGGACGTAGAAAAATGTTGACGACAAAGGTAAAGAAGGACGTAGAAAACTGCTGACAACGATAAAGAAGGACATTGAAGACTGCTGTGGACAAAGGTAAAGAAGGACGTAGAAAACTACTGACGACAAAGATAAAGAAGGACGTAGACAACTGCTGACGAGAAAGATAAAGAAGGACGTAGAAAACTGCTGACGACAAAGGTAAAGAAGGACGTAGACACCTGCTGACGACAAAGATAAAGAAGGACGTAGAAAACTACTGACGACAAAAGTAAAGAAGGACGTAGAAAACTACTGAGGACAAAGATAAAGAAGGACGTAGAAAACTGCTGACGACAAAGATAAAGAAGGACGTAGAAAACTACTGACGACAAAGATAAAGAAAGACGTAGAAAACTGCTGACGACAACGTTAAAGAAGGGCATAGAAAACTGCTGACGACAAAGATAAAGAAGGACATTGAGGACTGCTGACGACAAAGGTAAAGCAGGACGTAACAAACTACTGACGACAACGTTAAAGAAGGACGTAGAAAACTGCTGACGACAAATATAAAGAAGGACATTGAAGACTGCTGACGACAAAGGTAAAGAAAGACGTAGAAAACTGCTGACGACAAAGATAAAGAAGGACGTAGAAAACTGCTGACGACAACGTTAAAGAAGGACATAGAAAACTACTGACGACAAAGATAAAGAAGGACATTGAGGACTGCTGACGACAAAGGTAAAGAAGGGCGTAGAAAACTGCTGACGACAAAGATAAAGAAGGACGTAGAAAACTGCTGACGACAACGTTAAAGAATGACGAAGGAAACTGCTGACGACAACGTTAAAGAATGACGTAGGAAACTGCTGACGACAAAGATAAAGAATGACGTAGAAATTTGCTGACGACAAAGATAAAGAAGGACGTAGAAAACTACTGACGACAAAGATAAAAAAAAGACGTAGAAAACTGTCGACAACAAAGATAAAGACGGCCGTTGAAAACTGCTGACAACATAGGTAAAGAAGGACATGGAAAACTGCTGACGACAAACGTAAAGAAGGACGTAGAAAACTGAGGACAATAGTCCTGTAACGGTCAGCAATTTATATTAAAATATGACTGCAAATTATATGTATACTATAAAACTGCTGACGATATTAGAATGTGTTGAAAACTGCTGACGACATAGCAAAAGAAGAACGTTGAAAACTGCTGACGCCATAGCTAAAAAAGGACGTTGAAAACTGCTGACGACATAGCTAAAGAATGACGTTGAAAACTCCTTACGAAATAGCTAAAAAAGGACGTTGAAAACTGCTGGCGACATCTATAGAATGACGTTGAAAACTGCTGACGACATAGGTAAAGAATGACATTGAAAACTGCTAACGACATAGCAATTACGTTGAAAACTTTTGACAACATAGATAAAAAAGGACGTTGAAAACTGTTGACGACATAGATAAAGAAGGACGTTGAAAACTGCTGACGACAAAGATAAAGAAGGACGTTGAAAACTGCTGACGACATAGATAAAGAAGGACGTTGAAAACTGCCGAAAACATATGTAAAGAAGGGCGTTAAAAACCTCTGACGACAAAGGTAAAGAAGGAAGTTGAAATTTGCTGACGACATAGTAGGTAAAGAAGAACGTTGAAAACTTCTGACGACAAAGGTAAAAATGAACGTTGAAAACTGCGGACAATAGTCCTCTCTCGCTCAGAAATTTCTATTAAAGTATGTCCTGAAAAATGCTGACTACTAAAGTAAAGAAGGGCGATGAAAACTGCTGACGACATTGGTAAAGAAGGACGTTGACAACTTCTAACGACAAAGGTAAAGAACAATAATGGATGCCCGAGGCAGAAATGATGAGTTTAGTTCTAGATTCCTGCAGTGCTAAACGTGACATAAGTATTAACGTCCACACCCGTAATCGAAATACTTAAGTTTCATGACCTAAAAACAAATGAAAATCGATTCGAATGAAATCCTAGTCTAAATCAAACAAATAGAACAATATATTTTAATACAAAGAGCGTACGCTTATGTTTCAAACAAAACTTTCAATAATTTACATCCGGTGCAAATTTCGATAAATTCACTACGAAAATGAACATAATATCACGTTCATAGACACACAAAGAACATATTTTATCCTCATTTATTACAGATAAACAGTCAGCTAAAATTAAGTTTGTGTAGATTGTGATAATAACAGACTTCAACAATGGGAGACCGATACAATATTCACAGTCAACTTGAACATTTACAATCAAAGTACATTGGTACTGGACACGCGGATACCAACAAATGGGAATGGCTAACAAACCAACACAGAGATAGTTCTGCATCGTACATGGGGCATTTTGATATGCTTAACTACTTTGCGCTAACAGAGAATGAATCCAAAGCTCGGGTTCGATTTAACTTGTTGGAGAAGATGGTTCAACCTTGTGGACCTCCACCTGAAAGGCCAGAAGACTAAATTTGTGAACATCAACTTCAAGACTTCATCATTCTGTCATCAACCTAATCTGAACATTTGGACATCACTTTTTTTTTCGGGGGATTCGAAATTTGACGTGGGAGATATCGGCGATCTTCAGACATCTGTTAGAAATGGTTAATGATTAATCATTTGTGACTTCCAGGCTTCAAAACCTTCATTTTGTGATACTACTTCAACCAGGAAACAGTCTTTGACCTTTGAATTGACTCGCCTGATATTCATTTTGATAGAACTGTGACAACTGAACATCTGACAAGATTTAGCTTTAAATATGTATGTGAAATGTGACTCGACTACAAATTACAATGATGATTCTGTATGCTTATACTGTATTTCTTGTATCATATCTAAAGAATAAAGGATGTAAAATTTTGGAATGATGATTTTAACTCAAAGAGACTCGGTTGAACACATTTTAAGAATAGGAGAAATTGAACAGTTTTGGGACATTTCTCTCTTTTATGTTTTCTTTTTCTTTAGAAAAGGTGCATGTAACAGAGGTGCCAAAAACTGTCTATGGTTATCATGGGAAGATTTTAACCCTTTCCCACATACAGCAAATCTGCAGCAGACGACTTTCTAAACATGTTGACAAAAACCTGAAAATTCCCCATTAAAATTAAAATATAGCTTAATTGTTATATAAAGTTAAATGTTGTCGCTAAAGAGGAAATAAAAAGCCCGAAATTGCTCATCATGAGCAATTTCACCTTTGGCCACAATGTTTACAAAAGTCGACTGCTGCTTTTGCGTCAAAATGCGTCTGCAGGTGGGAAATGGTTAACAGTTGAATTATCACTACTGTTCCAAAGTGTTCTTTATTTACCCAGAGACATTTCACTTAATCAACACCAGAAACAATCATTTTAACAAACATTCTGGTTTGTTAACAACTCAGAAAATTGTTTGATTGAAATTGATCTGAAACATCAAAATTATTAAAATTTATTATTCTTCAAGAGTTTGAAAGATTAAATGGGAAAAAGTTCATATTGCTTGATTTACTGTTAACAGGATGAGATGCTTAATTTTAGGTCAACCAGCTTCTGGAATTAGCATAAGTTGTCATTCTCATTAAATGAAGTGAATTGATAAAACAGAAACTATCAGTGTCCAGGAAAAACTTACTATGGTGTCATCAGGACGATTTCTGCAAAATCATAACTTAAAGACGTTTTAGCTCACCTGAGCATAAAGTGCGGTGTGAGCTATTGTGATCCCACACCATCGAATCGTCATCATCCATCCGTTCACATTTACCTACAAACAACTTCTCCTCCTAAACCAATAGACTTATGTCAAAATAATTTCGCAGGAATGTTCCTTAGGTGGTCATTTTTCAGAGTTGTTTAAGGAATTTAACTTCATCCTGAAATTTGGTTGCTGCGGCATCAGAAAACAGTAAAACAGTAAAAATGTAAAAAGCCAAAAAGGACTGGCCCAATTTTAAAATGATTTCTTCCATGGATGACCCTCTACCAAGTTGTTCAAATTATTATTATCCATTGAAATGTTGTGAAAATTAAACAAAATAAGAATGATTTATATATAAATTCTCTATGAATAAGATGTTTTAAATTGTTAGAATTGTTGCATAGATATAACTATTTTTTCCACAAATTTTGTTTGATCGAAAAGTTCACATAATATAATGGATCATTTTTGTTTCTGTATTGAAATCATTCCTACAACATTAAAAAAAGTTGACTACTAATGTTACAATGTTCTTGTTGAGCTTTTTCTCCTTTTACTACAATTTTCTCAAACCTTCAGAAGTTTTCTTCACCAGTGAAAGGGTTAACCCTTTCACTCATATAGACGCTTTCTGACGCCTCTGCAGCAGACGGCTTTTTGAAAACATAGTGACAAAAGAAGAAATTGCACAAAACATGCAATTTCTCCTTTTGCCACAATGTTTTCCACTTTTTGTAATAGGTTATCCATTCAATTATGGAGAATTTCTATGTTTTGACAAAATACGTTCAAAGTCGTCTGCTGCAGAATTGTTGTATGAGGGAAAGGGTGAGGGAAGGAAATAGACAAAGAAGATAAAGCAGTTTTCATTTTGTTTAATTATTTCGGTTAACTGTTGACTGCTTGTATTTTCATCTCAATCATCAAATTAAACATTTAAAACTCAAAATACTTGGACTGTACTTTTAAGCTCACCTCTTCAAAAAGTGCTGGGGTGAGTTCTTGTGATCACTCTCAATACATGATTTTAGCTCTACTGGCCAAAGGCCAGAAGGGCTTATGTCGTGGCGATTTGTCCGTCGTGTGTGCGTGCATGCGTGTGTCCGTAAACAATTTCTTGTTAACACGATACAGTCTTCACTTTTGATTGTATCTCAACCAAACTTATACAGTAGTTAGATATCCATGAGAGCTCGGTTCCTTTCGAAAACCAGCCAGATCCGCCCATGCATGACTGGATTATGGCCCTTGAAATGGTCAAAATTGCTATAAAAGAGCTTGTTAACACGATAGTCTTCACTTTTGATTGTATCTCAACCAAACTTATACAGAAGTTAGATATCCATGAGAGCTCGGTTCCTTTCGAAAACCAGCCAGATCTGCCCATGCATGACTGGATTATGGCCCTTGAAATGGTCAAAATTGCTATAAAAGAGCTTGTTAACATGATACAGTCTTCACTTTTGATTGTATCTCAACCAAACTTATACAGTAGTAAGATATCCATGAGCGCTCGGTCCTTTCGAAAACCAGCCAGATCCGCCCATGCATGACTGGATTATGGCCCTTGAAATGGTCAAAATTGCTATAAAAGAGCTTGTTAACACGATACAGTCTTCACGTTTGATTGTATCTGAACCAAACTTATATAGTAGTTAGATATCCATGAGAGCTCGGTTCCTTTCGAAAACCAGCCAGATCTGCCCATGCATGACTGGATTATGGCCCTTGAAATGGTCAAAATTGCTATAAAAGAGCTTGTTAACATGATACAGTCTTCACTTTTGATTGTATCTCAACCAAACTTATACAGTAGTAAGATATCCATGAGAGCTCGGTTCCTTTCGTAAACCAGCCAGATCCGCCCATGCAAGACTGGATTATGGCCCTTGAAATTGTCCAAATTGCTATAATTGAGCATGTGAACACAATAGAGGCTCCATTTACTATCTGATCTTCACCAAACTTAGATAGTAGTTAAATATTGATGAGAGCTTGGTTCTGTTTGAAAACCAGCTAGATCCGCCCATGCAAGACTGGATTATGGCCCATGAAATTGTAAAAATTGCTATAATACAGCTTGTGAACACAAAAGAGCCTCCATTTACTATCCGATCTTCACCATACATACATGCTCTGGATTGAAAATGACCAAAGAACCATACCAGTAGAGCATAGGCCCTCATGGGCCTCTTGTTTAAAAAGCTTCTCGAAAACAACTGGTCCTATTTCAAAATAATTGCATAGAAATGTTTCTGCTGTGGTCTTCTTTCAAATTTGTTTAAAGAATTAAATTTCATACAGAACTCGGATGCCAATATTGTTCATTTTTAGCTCGTCTGTTTTTCGAAGAAATAAAATATACCCTTGTCATTGTCGTCTTCTGTGTCATCAAAAAACATTAACCTTACCTCATAACTAAAATAATATTCAACATTTCTATTTCTATACCAAGTCACATAACTCTGGCTTAAATAATTATTCAGCAAATGTAATGCCTCCTTTTTCAAAAAAATCAGACGAGCGCTGGTGTTCACTTGCGCCGCTCTTGTTTTCTGATCCATTCACAATTATAGCAGCCAAAGGGGTGGGGATGATTTCCTTACATATCTTATTTTGATATATAGTAAAAACTTTAAATAAGTAATTAAGTATTGTCAAAATGCACTGGATTTAAAAATTTAAATGACCCTAATCTACCATGGTCCACTTGTTCTTTGTGTTAGTAGAAACGGCTGCCCTTCTTAGCACTCACAGTTGCAGGGTTCACATTACAACTGACTATCTGGTGTCAGGATAATGGACCTGTAGTACTGGATACTTACCAAGGAAATACCATGATATATTCAAAATATTGTTGAAAGTTTTGTAAAACACCTAACAATCCGTGTTCTGTGTGTGTTAAACCAGGTTGTCTGGTAGGAATGTTGGGTGGATGACTGATGCCACACAGCCAGACAACACATAGTTAGGTGAACTGGTCCTGTGATATATTAATCTGGTAGAGGGTCAACATGGGAATGTTTCTACAAAATTATTTGGAAATCAGCTAGACAGACTGGCTGGTGTCCGGATAAATGGACCAGTAGTACTGGTAACTGACCTAGGAAATGCTGTGTCATTGTGATATAACCAAATTATTGTCAAAAGCTGCTTTAAACACCAAACAATCAATGTTCTTTGTATTTTTAGTCATAGATTCTATCCAATGATTGACAAAAGTCGTTGAGACTACTAGCATCATTCTCTTATTACCAATGGGCTAGAACATATATATTTCAGGATAAATGGAACTGTAGTACTGTTAACTTACCAAGGAAATGCCATGATATTAACAAAATATTGATGGAAGTCGCGTAGAAAACACCAAACAATCAACGTTCTGTACGTAAAGGCATTGATTCTGGCAGATTTCCAAATAATTTTATAAAAATGTTCCTTTGGTGACCCTCTATCAGATTCCTTCAAGCCATAATGATTTGTTGAAAAACGTAACCCCAAGGAGTGGCGTTGTTTTGCCTTCTATGGCTAGTGAAAAAGCATAAACGAACACCATTTCATACAGTATTGAAACTCACCTGAGCCCTGGAGACCATGTTTTTTGGCCAATCAATATGGCTTGATCTGATGGAGAGTTAGTAAAGGAACATTTCAAAAAAATTATTTAACAATTGGCCAACTGGTTTTTAGCTCCACTGGCTAAGCCAGTCAAGCTTATGTCTTGGCAAATTGTCCATCGTGTGTGTGTGCGTCATCTTCTTGATTCTACCGATTTTCAAATAATTTTGAGGAATGTTCCTAGCGTGACCCTCTTATCAGATTCCTTCAAGCCATGTTGGTTAAATGGAAAACATGTCCAAAGGAAAATATAATGCCTCCCAATGTGTTGTAGACACACAGAAAAGGTATGGGATAGTTTAGACCGAATCATCAGATGGAAAACCCGATTCCAGTATACCCTCATACTCTGGTGTGGGTAACAAATTTATTCCCTTTCTAGGCATTTCAAATGTTTTCTATCTTGCTATCGGGGAAAATGCCAACACATAGCACTGACATAATATTTAGCTGGGAAAAAATTTATTAAAATGAAGATTGTTTGTAGAGAACAAAAGAACAAACACTTTCAGTTTCAACAACCATTTCATTTGTTAATATTTTTCTGACAGTAGATAAAGAAAATACATGGTAAACAAAGTATAAACAATATATCCAAAATACACATATAACAAAACAATCATCAAAATTTGACTAATGTTGTTCAAGAAAAGCCAATGGCTTTTAACCCTTTCCCATATACAACACATTACAAGTAATTTATAACCATCCAAGCCAAAATACCAAAAATCTATTAAAGTAAATTATTGATTAGTCAAAAATATTTTGAAAAAAGGAGAAATTGCTCATTCGGTTACTTGCAGTGTCAACAAAAGTATTATGCTAGAGATGATTCCAAAATGTGTCTGCATGGGGGAAATGTTTAACAAGCAGTGAACATCCAGATGAGCCTGGGTAATTATTAATTAGACAGTGGAGGTACTAGTAATATATATAATTGACCTAGATGCAGTTTGAAATTCATTTACTGACGGTTTCATTAAAATTTGACTTTGACAGAAATATTTAATGACATTTGATAACGTCCTAGTTGCCCTCAAGTATTCACTAACCAAATTTCTGTAAACCAAGCTGTTATTTTTGTTAAGTAATGGCATAATCGAGTTCAAGCAAATGTTTTTACTGTTTACTTTAAAGTGTGACCTTGACCTTCAATTAAACTAACTAGAAATATCACTGAAGGTGATGAATACCCCCAGCTGGTGCCTGACAATATACATATGTATGAGAAATTCAAGGAGCCACAACTCATTTAAAAATAATTCCAGTGCAACACGCCGACAATATGCACAACTACGCTTGGTATCAATCATTCTTGTGAAGTTATATTGAATTCTGACCAAGGGCTGCTGAGAAATAGGTGTTCACAAGAAATGTCCACAGACCAACAAACCGACCGAACGACAAGCGTGACTCCTATATATAGCCCCCATATACTATGTATTTGGGGGTATAATAATTGTATGATGTGCATTCTCTCCTGATTGTCCCCTATGTACATACCAAGTTTTGTGAACCTAGCTGTTACCCTTTTCTAGATATCTTACAATCCATAATATATTGACAAAGGAAGGGTAAACCTCTAGTACTATGAAGACAAACAAGGGTCTTACCTCTAGTACTATGAAGACAAACAAGGGTCTTACAAGCTCGTACAAATTTGATCAAACCAAAATAACAATACAACTATTCTCTGTCAAGCTGTTTAAACAAGAGAGCTATGATGGCCCTGGATCGCTCACCCGAGTTATGTAATGTTATTTGTCCTTCCATAAAAGTCTGTTTTGCGGTCAGGTAAGCTAATACAGGATGCCCAAGACGACCAGTATAGCTCAACTGCCAAAGGGCGGAAAACCCACACCTTATGTTGTCCGTCATTTTAATATGACTTAAAAGGTCACCAAAGAAACGTTTATGTACCATTTAGTACTAAATAAGAAGATTTTCATAGTTTTTCCCTGTAAATCTCTATATAAAACAGTTGAGCTCAATGCGCATAATTTGCTTTATCTTGGTAGAGGACAACTAGATAACGCTACATACAAAATATCTGAGCTCTACGCCTTGTGTTTCAGAAATGAAGATTTTCAAAGTTTTTCCCTATATATGTAAAACAGGTGATCCCCTGGGCAGGGTCAATTTAGAGCCCAGAGGCATAATTAGAACAATCTTGGTATATAAGATCACTAGCCAATCTACACACCAAATATTTTAGTTCTAAGCCTTTCGGTTTCAGAAAAGATGATTTTCAAAGTTTTCGTCTATATATCTTTACAGGTATCCCCCGGGGCGGGGCTAATTTTGACCCCAGGGGCATATTTGAACAATCTTTGTAGTGGTCACCCAAGAAACATTTTGCAAAATAATAATCAAATCTGGCCTTTACTTTTTTCAAAGTTTTGGCACTTTTCCCTCTTTCTAATGCCGCGGCAACCAAAGTTCTCCATGGAATTATATTCTTTAATTAACTTTGAAAGAGCACCACCTAAGGAACATTCCTGTGAATTTACTTTGAATTTGGTTTATTGGTTAAAAGGAAGAAGTCGTTTGTAGGAAAATATGAACAGACAGACGCCAGACAGCGAGTGATCACAATAGCTCACTCGGCACTTTGTGCTCAGGTGAGCTAAACAAGAGGGCCAAGATGGCCCTAAATTGATAGTAAATTAGTAGCAAATATTTAACTGCAAATATCTGGAATTTTTTTATCAGGGAGTGCAAATGAAACTGAAAGGAGTGGACACTTCTCAAGAAACAGCTTATCAGTAAAGGCCATTTATATCTAGAAATCTAACAAGAACTTTAATAAGAATGGAATTATAGTTAAAGTTTTTGTCATTTTGCACCTTTCCTGATGCCGCCTTGCTGCCCTGTTTTTCAACGAAATCAATATGGCTTCAACAGTTTATTTAGAGGGTCACTTAAGAAACATTTCTACCAAATTATCTTGCAATCGCACAAGTAGATTATGGAGGAAAAGGATTTTAAAATTTGGGTATTTTTCTCACTTTCTGATGCCGCAGCAACCTAAGTTCTCAATGGAATTTAAATCTTTGAACAATTTTGAAAGAGGACCACCAAAGGAACATTCTTGTGATGTTTTGTGGAAATTGGTCTATTGGAATGGTAGGAGTTGGTTGTCATTTGTAGCTAAAAGTTCAATTTACCCTTTTTGTGATGACGCCTGGTTGATATGATTGTGTAACCAATCAAAACGGCTTAAACAAATTAAATAGAGGATCATTACAGTAAGATTCGTATTATATTTTCTTAAAATCAGACAAACACTTTCATAAAAATGGAATTTTCAAATTTTGTCATTTTGCCCCTTTTCTGATGCCGCCTGACTGCCATGTTTTCGACCAATCAGTATGGCTTGAACAATTTTTATAGAGGGTCACCCAAGGAACATTTCTACCAAATTATATTTGAATCTGACAGGCAGATTCGGAGGAGAAGATTTTTAAAGTTTGGACATTTTGTCCCCTTTCTGATGCCGCAGCAACCAAAGTTCTCATTGGAATTTTAATCTTTGAACAATTTTGAAAGAGGACCACCAAAGGAACATTCCTGTGATGTTTTGTGGTAATTGGTCTGTTGGAATGGTAGGAGATGGTCGTCATTTGTAGCTAAAAGTTCAATTTACCTCTTTTGTGATGACGCCTGGTTGCTATGATTGTGTAACCAATCAAAACGGCTTAAACAAATTAAATAGAGGATCATTACAGTAAAATTCGTATTATATTTTCTATAAATTTTTTTTATAAAATCAGACAAGCATTTGCATTAAAATGGAATTTTCAAATTTTGTCATTTTGCCCTTTTTTTGATGCCGCCTGACTGCCATGTTTTTCGACCAAACCAGTATGGCTTGAACAATTTTTATAGAGGGTCACCCAATGAACATTTCTACCAAATTATATTTGAATCTGACTGGCAGATTCGGAGGAAAAGATTTTTAAAGTTTGGACCTTTTGCCCCCTTTCTGATGCCGCAGCAACCAAAGTTCTCAATGGAATTTAAATCTTTGAACAACTTTGAAAGAGGCCAACCAGAGGAACAGTCCTGTGATGTTTCACAGAAATTGTCCTTGGAGTTTGGGAGGAGATGATGTTTAAAGCTAAAAGTTAACGCCGGACGACGGACAAAAAGTGATCAGAATAGCTCACCTTGAGCCTTCGGCTCAGGTGATCTAAAAATGAATATGCAATTTGTTTCGTTTTTCTTCTAAATTTCTTTACTTTTTGATGCACAGAATTATTTCCTTTCGCAGAACTTTTCTCTTTAGTTTAGAGCAATAACAGTGCACCTGTCCCCCTTACTTTTATAGAAAAAACATTTTGCCAAAAGGATAAGTTTCTCATTCTGAGCAGTTTCCCCTTAGGCAACAATGTTTTCTACACATCATTTATTGAGATTTTCCATATCTTTCACTATAGCTTTACAAAAGCAATTCCTCAGATTTATTTATGTGGGAAAGGGTCAAGAGTCAGAAGTTCATTTCGACCCTTTGCCACATACAGACATCCCTGCAGTAGACGACTTTTGAAATCATTGTGTCAAAAGGATAAATTGCTCATAATGAACTTTTAACCCTTTCCAACATACATTTCTTTGAACGCTTTTCTCTGCAGCAGAAGACTTTATTCAATAATTATTCTTACATTTATGGAGAGTAACCACATATTTTGTGTTTTTATTTTCAAAGTTGTCGATTGTATATTAGTTGTTTGGGAAAAGCTTAAAAGAGGACAGGCAATTGTCCTGAGGTGTTGACTGGTGTCAGGATATATGGACCAGAAGTATTGATAACTTGCCCAGGAAATTCCGTGATATAACTGAATCTTTTTTAAAATCAGTGTAAAACCCCAAACAATGCATTGATACTTTAAGCGTTTCACATTCAAACAGTATTGGTCGAGTTTTGTTTTGCCCGAGGAGAATCCATACATTCACAAGTACCAAGGGTTCTACTTGCGGTAACACAGACACAGAAGAGTGAACAGGTCTTTTTCCCCACAATATTTCTCTTCTAACTCAACAAAATCCTATGCTGTGGGTACTCAAAAGAATCTTCTCACTGACATAGGGTTTGAATATCAAATAAGGATTTTAGAACATGAAAAATGCTCCTTTTTCTAGAGCTCCGAGTCAGACAGGATGAACTCAAGGTTCACGGGGAAATTGTACACCTCCAGCTGTAGGAATGAGATGTTACAAATCCAACAAAGGAGGATTGCATTTGAGCGAGATTGTTCTCTTGATCTCTTGTGCTCCACTGTAAAGTGTCGTTTAATGATATCCAGAATCCATCCTGTTTGCAGTAATGTCATTAGAACATCTAGATGTACAAAGTTCCGTACATGATCTGCTTCCAAAGGCAAGCTACATGTACAAAGTTCCGTACATGATCTGCTTCCGAAGGCAAGCTATATGTACAAAGTTCCGTACATGATCTGCTTCCGAAGGCAAGCTATATGTACAAAGTTCTGTACATGATCTGCTTCCGAAGGCAAGCTATATGTACAAAGTTTCATACATGATCTGCTTCCGAAGGCAAGCTATATGTACAAAGTTCCGTACATGATTTGCTTCCATAGGCAAGCACAAATTTGACCGTGAAGAGGAAGCAATGATATGCTTGTGCTGGATATACTCCAATGCAGATGTGAATCCAATGTGTGTGGCTTTATAGCACTCCTGGCTCTTGAAGAAAAATGACCATAAGAGAATTTGGCTGAAGTAAGGCCAAAGTAGACACGTTTCTAAGACTACACTGCCTCGTTTTTTCAACAGTTTTAACTCTTCAGAGTGGAAATGTCTCTTGTTAAATGTAACAATGTTTGCAGTTAATTTGGATTTGACAATATGTTTTGCAATCCATATACCCTTTGCACTTTGGTGCCACAAAGGAACATGACTGTAAAGTTAGGTTGCAATGGGCCAAGTGGTTTAATAGGAGCTGTTGAGAACAATAAATGGACGGCCCAGATACAGGGCGATCTAAAATACGTATGTATGTTTCATCATTCAGGTATCTGTAATTGATAATAATTATTTTTTCATAATATTAGAGATTCTTCCCTTTACCTGATACAAACATCAAATCTTTAGCATCAGGCTGAAAACATCTCGACAGAAATTTATTGTATAGAGCTAAACACTTTTGTTTGTTTTATTGGGTTTTTACGCCACTTTCAACATTATTTCAGTTATATCACAGCGACAGTTCACTTATTCATGATCCCTGGGTAAACAAACCAGTATTAGGCTAGAAACTGTGCCTTGCCAAAGGGCACTCCACCATGACTGTAGTGACGTGACTGGGGATTGAACCCGGGACACCCGGTTTCAAATCCCCGACACTAACCACAGCGGATTCCTAAACACTTTTGTGAAATGCTTCCTAAAGTTGTCTGCATGTGGAACAATTTAGCCATTTTCTGAAGCACTCCAATGCACAGAATTCAATCAGTGACAGCTTAGGGAACTTGTCCTACCCTAGAAGTGAGATTGAACATAAGGTATCAACCTGCCTCTCAGACAGGAACTACTCTCAAATATTGCAGCAGACAACTTTGAAAACATTTCTTCAAAAACAGGGTAAGTTTCCATAAATTAAAATATGATTATTGAATAAAATCAAGTCAAAAACATGGCATCAATATGCATAGAAAATGCTCATTATAAGCAATCTCTCCTATTATCACAATATTTTCAAAAATTGCTGCAGAGGCATCATTAATTGTCTATAAGTGGGAAAAGGGTAATTTCTAGGTCAGAACAAACAATTAGATAAGGAATAGAAGCGACATTTTGTTTTGCACGTTTCCTACGCTTTCTCACATTTACCAGCAATGTGTCCTATTGCAACAATTTTGTTCAAGTCATCTGCTGCAGATGCATCAAAATGAGTGGGAAAGGGTTAACCCTTTCCCTCATACGACAATTCTGCAGCAGACGACTTTGAACGTATTTTGTCAAAACATAGAAAATCTCAATAATTGAATGGATAACCTATGACTAAAAGTGGAAAACATTGTGGCAAAAGGATGTTCTTTTGTCACTATGTTTTCAAAAAGCCGTCAGCTGCAGAGGCGTCAGAAGGCGTCTATATGAGGGAAAGGGTTAAGTCCTCTTCATCTTTTGAATTGTTGAATTCCTCTTTTGCACAAGCGATCAAATTTTGATGCTTCTGCAGAAGACAACTTTTGAAGACATCATACATCAAGAGCAATTTCTCTTTTCAACACAATGTTTTCAAACCTATTTATACATTCATTACTTTCATATATTTGTTGTATGACTGAAAGGGTTAACAAGAGGCCCAAGAGGGCCAGTATCGCTCCACGGCCATTAGGCAAAAATCAAATCTCCAAACAGCCCTGCCCCCTAGTGGCCATATTTTTTACCAACCACCATGGCTTAAAGGAATCTTGTAGAGTGTCACCCAAGGAATGTTTCTGCAAAATTATTTGAAAATCGGCCTGACACTTTCGGAGGAGAGGATATTTTAAGTTTTCACCATAGCCATATAAGGCAAAATAGCCCCACCCCATGGCGGCCATATTTTTCAACCAATCAACATGGCTTGAAGAAATCTGATAGAGGGTCACCCAAAGAACATTTCTACAAAATTATTTGAAAATCTGCTCAACACTTTCAGAGAAGAAGATTTTTAAGTTTTCACTATGGTCATATAGAGCAAAATAGCCCCGCCCTCTGGCGGCCATATTTTTCGACCAATCAACATGGCTTGAAGGAATCTGATAGAGGGACACCCAATGAACATTTCTACAAAATTATTTGAAAATCGGCTGAACACTTTCGGAGAAGAAGATTTTTTAAGTTTACACTATAGCTATATAAGGCAAAATAGCCCCGACCCTGGCGGCCATGTTTTTCCACCAATCAACATTTCTTGAAGGAATCTAATAAAGGGTCACCCAAGGAACATTTCTACAAAATTATTTGAAAATCAGCCTAACACTTTCGGAGGAGAAGATTTTTTAAGTTCTCTCTTTAGCCGTATAAGGCAAAATAGCCCCGCCCTCTGGCGGCCATGTTTTTTTACCAATCAACATGGCTTGAAGGAATCTGATAGAGGGTCACCCAAGGAACATTTCTACAAAATTATTTGAAAATCTGCTCAACACTTTCAGAGAAGAAGATTTTTTAAGTTTTCACTATGGTCATATAAGGCAAAATAGCCCCGCCCTCTGGCGACCATGTTTTTCGACCAATCAACATTTCTTGAAGGAATCTAATAAAGGGTCACCCAAGGAATATTTCTACAAAATTATTTAACAAGAGGCCCAAGAGGGCCAGTATCGCTCCACGGCCATAAGGCAAAAATCAAATCTCCAAACAGCCCTGCCCCCTAGTGGCCATATTTTTTACCAACCACCATGGCTTAAAGGAATCTTGTAGAGTGTCACCCAAGGAATGTTTCTGCAAAATTATTTGAAAATCGGCCTGACACTTTCGGAGGAGAAGATTTTTTAAGTTTTCACAATAGCCATATAAGGCAAAATAGCCCCACCCCATGGCGGCTATATTTTTGAACCAATCAACATGGCTTGAAGGAATCTGATAGAGGGTCACCCAAAGAACATTTCTACAAAATTATTTGAAAATCTAGTCAACACTTTCGGAGAAGAAGATTTTTAAGTTTTCACTATTTTTTTCTTTTGGTTGCCATGGAAACCAGAATTATGGATGGATCAAAAAAAATTGAAGGAATTTAAGAGAGGACATTGAGAGGATGCTTCCTATGAAGTTTCAACCAAATTGGCCAAGTGGTTAGTGAGAAGAAGTCGTTTAAAGGAAAAAGTTTACGCACGCACGCACGCACGACGGACAATTCGCCATGACATAAGCTCGACTGGCTTTCAGCCAGTGGAGCTAAAAATCAGCCTGACACTTTCGGAGGAGAAGATTTTTTTAATTCTCTCTTTAGACGTATAAGGCAAAATAGCCCCGCCCTCCGGCGGCCATGTTTTTTTACCAATCAACATGGCTTGAAGGAATCTGATAGAGGGTCACCCAAGGAACATTTCTACAAAATTATTTGAAAATCTGCTCAACACTTTCAGAGAAGAAGATTTTTTAAGTTTTCACTATGGTCATATAAGGCAAAATAGGCGACCATGTTTTTCGACCAATCAACATTTCTTGAAGGAATCTAATAAAGAGTCACCCAAGGAACATTTCTACAAAATTATTTGAAAATCGGCCCGACACTTTCAGAGAAGAAGATTTTTTAAGTTTTCACTATTTTTTTCTTTTGGTTGCCATGGAAATCAGAATTATGGATGGATCAAAAACAAGAGGCCCATGAGGGCCTATGCTCTACTGGTATGGTTCTTTGGTCATTTTCAATCCAGAGCATGTATGTATGGTGAAGATCGGATAGTAAATGGAGGCTCTTTAGTGTTCACAAGCTGTATTATAGCAATTTTTTACAATTTCATGGGCCATAATCCAGTCTTGGCCGATCTGGCTGGTTTTCAAAAGGAACCAAGCTCTCATCAATATTTAACTACTATCTAAGTTTGGTGAAGATCAGATAGTAAATAGAGCTTGGTTTATGAAAGGAACCGAGCTCTCATGGATATCTAACTACTGTATAAGTTTGGTTGAGATACAATCAAAAGTGAAGACTGTATCGTGTTAACAAGAAATTGTTTACGGACGGACGGACGCACGCGCAGACGACGGACAAATCGCCACGACATAAGCCCTTCTGGCCTTTAGCCAGTAGAGCTAAAAATTGAAGAAATTTAAGAGAGGACATTGAGAGGATGCTTCCTATGAAGTTTCAACCAAATTGGCCAAGTGGTTAGTGAGAAGTCGTTTAAAGGAAAAAGTAAACGCACGCAAGCACGCACGCACGACGGACAATTCGCCATGACATAAGCTCGACTGGCTTTCAGCCAGTGGAGCTAAAAAAGCATTTCTCTTTCCTACTTGTTCGACTTTGTTTGAAAATGATACTTTCAAATTGACTAGAATTTACTTACTTTTCTTTCAATATTTCAATTAAGTCCATAAATAGAGCTCAAGGTAAGTGGCTTTTATCATGTTTAACCATTTCCCACCTGCAGACGCATTTTGAAAACATCGTCGCAAAAGAAGAAATTGCTAATGATTAGCAATTGCTCTATTTACCACAATGTTTTCAACTTCATCCAATAACTTTATTTTTTCATTTATAGAGATTTTCCATATTTTGTTTTTTGCAGATATTTTGTATGTGGGAAAGGGTTCAATCATAGTTTGACCTCAAAACCCAATTGTTGTGGTACTCAAAAGAAGCATCTTCCCAAGATAAATTCCTTTGAGTATAGAAAACAAGAGGCCCATGAGGGCCTATGCTCTACTGGTATGGTTCTTTGGTCATTTTCAATCCAGAGCATGTATGTATGGTGAAGATCGGATAGTAAATGGAGGCTCTATTGTGTTCACAAGCTGTATTATAGCAATTTTTACAATTTCATGGGCCATAATCCAGTCTTGCATTGGCAGATCTGGCTGGTTTACCAAGCTCTAATCAATATTTAACTGCTATCTAAGTTTGGTGAAGATCAGATAGTAAATATAGCCTCTATTGTGTTCACATGCTCAATTATAGCAATTTGGACAATTTCAAGGGCCATAATCCAGTCTTGCATGGGCGGATCTGGCTGGTTTTCAAAAAGAACCGAGCTCTCATGGATATCTAACTACTGTATAAGTTTGGTTGAGATACAATCAAAAGTGAAGACTGCATCGTGTTAACAAGCTCTTTTATAGCAATTTTGACCATTTCAAGGGCCATAATCCAGTCATGCATGGGCGGATCTGGCTGGTTTTCGAAAGGAACCGAGCTCTCATGGATATTTAACTACTGTATAAGTTTGGTTGAGATACAATCAAAAGTGAAGACTGTATCGTGTTAACAAGCTCTTTTATAGCAATTTTGACCATTTCAAGGGCCATAATCCAGTCATGCATGGGCGGATCTGGCTGGTTTTCGAAAGGAACTGAGCTCTCATGGATATCTAACTACTGTATAAGTTTGGTTGAGATACAATCAAAAGTGAAGACTGTATCGTGTTAACAAGAAATTGTTTACAGACGGACGCACGCACGACGGACAAATCACCACGACATAAGCCCTTCTGGCCTTTGGCCAGTAGAGCTAACAAGAGGTTATTTTAATTATGCGAAAGATATTATGGGACAATTGACCTCTTTTAAGGGCACTTTTCTGAACAAGTTTAATAGATGTTAACAGTTGTATCTGCAACAGACGACTTTGAAAATGTCTAGTGGAAAATATTTAGAAAATCGTTTTAAACGAAAGCCAAGTTATTGGGTAGAGTTGAAAACACTGTGGCGAAAGAGGGAATTTCTCATTTGTAGTCTACTGCTAAAGGCCTCAGAATGCTTCTGCATGTGGGAAAGGATTAAAAGCTAAACAATCCTCCACAAAGACTCCCTTTAAATATCTATGACATTCTAATCAAATATTCCACATTAATACAAAATATAATCAAAAAGATATTACACAATTCTCATACCAATACATAATTTTACAAAATCCCACATGACGGAAAACAAAATGCAAAGGAGTTGTAGAGTTAGTATTATCTTGTTAATTAATATGCAATACATGTTATTACATTACAATTCCTTTGCATTAAGCAATCCCTAGGTACTAACAATACATTTTGATGGCTTCATCCATAAAGTTTGTAATTGATTCATTAGGGTTTAAGGCTTACAAAAATGTTTCAGACATATATCACTGCTACCAGAGCACCTACATGTGTTTTCCTTGGTATCTCACATCAGTCGTTCAAGCAACTGGCTGCTTTCTCCATATAGACCGTTAGCCCATTGGTGAAAGAGGAATGATGCTTGCCTCATGAACTTATTTTGTCAAAACATAGAGAATCTCCATAGTTGAATGGATAACCTATGACAAAAAGTGGAAAACATTGTGGTAAAAGGAGAAATTGCACGTCTTGTGCAATTTCTTCTTTTGTCACTATGTTTTCAAAAAGCCGTCTGCTGCAGAAGCGTCAGAAAGCGTCTATATGAAGGAAAGGGTTAAAATGATCTGCCAATACTCAATAGACTTGTTTATATGATGACTTAAGTTTATATGAGCAGCTCGATCAAAGTTTTTAACACTTTCCCCCATACAACAAATATGCCGCAGATGCCTTTGAAAACATCTAGTCAGAAATATGTAATCTATAAATAAATAGAAAAACAATAATTGTTAACATTTCGGCAACTGGAGAAATTGCTCAGTACGAGCAATTTCTCCTTTTGCCACAATGTTTTCAAAAATTGTCTGCCGCAGAGGCATCTATGTGGGAAAGTGTGAAACAAACAGCAAGGCTTTTAAACTTTTTTCTTAAAACCTTTCCCATCTGTAGATGACATTTGACATATCTGAAGCAGATAATTTCTGAAAACATTGTGGCAAACGAATAATTTACTCATAATGAGCAATCCATCCATTTGCCATATTTTGTAGCAGATGGCTATTTGAAAACATAGTGACAAAAGAAGAAATTGCACAAAACGTGCAATTTCTCCTTTTGCCACAATGTTTTCCACTTTTAGTCATAGGTTATCCATTCAATTATAGAGATTTTCCATTTTTTGACAAAATATGTTCAAAGTCGTCTGCTGCAGAATTGACGTATGAGGGAAAGGGTTAACTCTATTTAATAATTAAACTTTCATTTATAGAGAATCACCATATTTTAGCCAGGTGTTTTCAAATTCATCTGCAGTAGGAAAGGGTTAACGAACATTCATATCATAGAGTCTGGAAAAAAGTTGTATTTATTTATTCTTTGTTCTTGCTGCCACTAAACCCCATTTTATGGGTTCTGAATTGTCTAATCAACACAATTGTGTTGACCATCTCATACATACAACAAACAAATATGCACCATAAGACTCTGAAAATGTCTATGCAAATATATGGAAATCTCAAAATATTATTTAATTATTGAATCAAGTTGTAAATATTACATGGCAATCAGAAAAATTGCTCAAAATTAGCATTTTCTACTTTTATAGCAATATTTACAACTTCAGTTATATTTATCAAGATGTTACATTCTCTTTAACAGACATTTTCAAAGCAGTTGACACTAGAAATACCCAATGAGGTAAATCATTTCGGATCTAATCCTGGCTGTCCCCGCTATCAAACTCATTTTCACTATCTCCAATACTCGAACCGTCCAACTCAGAATCAAAGTCTTCATCGTCATAATACACTTGTCCACCAGTAGGCGGTGGTGGTGGTGGTGGTGGTGGTTTATTATTAAATTTGTTCCGATTTTTATTGAGTTTCGATGGATGTATACGTCTAGGTCCGGCATTAAATTCTGACACTAATGGATATATATGCTGTATCGCTAAGTCGACGTTTTCAACTCGAGGTGCTGCAATAAGAAGAGGAAATAAATAAATAAATTACTCGAGTCAGTGCATGGAACAAGGTAGAAATGGTTGGTTCGGAGCGACCTGTACATCTGCTCAGTCTTATTCAGAGCTCTAGATAAGGGGCGTTTTGCATGTTTTAAAATCCTTATTTGTCCTTATAACCCTATGTTGTGGGTACTCAAAAGAATAGTCACATTGAGACGATTCATTTGAGAACCCACATGATAGGGTTTGGTTGGATGATAAGATAGATATTGTGGGGGAAAAAGCTGTACACGCCGCCTTACATAAATTACATGTGAACAGTGGAGATGTTGATCTGCATTCTTCCAACAAATCAACCTGAACCCTTTACCATGGACTGGACAGACAGACTACTTACAGTGTACCTAAAGCTATTACTTGATGACATTTGATGTGGATAAATTGCAATACCTGCACGGTTGGGATTATATTTCATTAGGTAGATATTTCAAGAGAAATACCATTCAAACCACCTTACCTAAGGACATTTGTAAAGTGACCCTTAGGAATAATTCCTCAATTGTTTGTGAGTCACTCTTTAGTTTACAAACAAAAACCTTTCCCAAATACAACAAATCTACAGCAGATGACATTCCAAATATCTAGACAAAAATGTACTCTTAATTCTATTCAGTAATTATTCTAGTATTTGCAGAGATTTTTAGCCAAGATCTTTTGTCACTCTTTAGTTTACAAACAAAAACCTTTCCCAAATACAACAAATCTACAGCAGATGACATTCCAAATATCTAGACAAAAATGTACTCTTAATTCTATTCAGTAATTATTCTAGTATTTGCAGAGATTTTTAGCCAAGATCGTTTCAAAGTTGTCGGCTGTAGTATCATTGTATGTGGAACAGGGTCAATCTCAGATGATTTTTTTTTTCAAGGTGTCACTCATATTTTATTTGATGTTTTCTATGCCTTCAACTCTGAACATAATAATATCAGGTAAACACTTAAAATGGTATAAAACAAGAGGGCCATGATAGCCCAACTGAATTATGTAATGTGATTTCTAATGCAAAACACATCAAGACAATTATTCTGACAAAGATTTAAAATGCATCCTCCAGAGTGTTAACTAGATTTCCTTCATTTGTCCTAGTGACCTCTTTTTTTTTTTTTACCTGATATGACCCCTATTCTAACATCTTGCTCAAAGTAAAAACCCATATTCAAATTTGGCCTAGATATCATTTAGAGAAATATTCTGACCAAATTTGAAGATGCTGGAGCAAAAAATGCAGCATCCAGAGTGTTTACAAGATTTTCCTTCAATTTGACTAGTGACCTTGTTTTTGATCCAATATGACAGACCCATATTCAAACTTGACCTAGATATTATTCAGACAAACATACTGACAAGCTGCTGAAGCGAAAAATGCCACCTCCAGAGCATTAACAATATTTGCCTTCAATTTGGCCTAGTGACCTAGTTTTTGACCCAGCATGACCCATATTCAAACTTGCCTAGATATCATTAAGATAAATATCCTTACATAATATATCTCTATGTAAAATAGATGACCCCAGGGTGGGGCCAATTTTGAACTCAGTCATCATTTGAACAATGTTGGTAGAGGACCACTAGACAATGCTACATACCAACAAGAGGGCCATGATGGCCCTGGATCGCTCACCTTAATTATACAATGTACTGCAATGCAAAACACATCAAGACAATTATTCTGAATGCAACCTCCAGTGTTAACAAGATTGTCCTTCATTTGGCCTAGTGATCTATATTTTTTTACCTGATACGACCCATATTCCAACATGGACTAGATATCATCAAGACAACATTCTGCAAATTTTCAACTTGCTCAAAGTAAAAATGCGGCCTCCGGAGTTTGAACAATATTTTCCTTTATTAACCTTGTTTCTGACCCAATATGACCCATATTCGAACTTGACCTAGTTATAATTCAGACAAACATTCTGACCAAATTTCAAGCTGCTGAAGCAAATAATGCGGCATCCAAAGTGTTAACAAGATTTTCCTTCAATTTGGCCTAGTGACCTAGTTTCTGACCCAATATGACCAATATTCGAACTTGAACTAGATATCTTTAAGACAAACATTCTGACAAAATTTCAAACTTCTAAAGCAAACAAAGCGGCCTATTAGTGTGTTAACAAGATTTTCCTCATACTCAAGTTAAAAATGCAGTATCAAGAGTGTTAACAAGATTACCCTTCAATTTGGTCTAGTAATCTTTAATCCGGCATGACCCATATTCGAACTTGGCCTAGATATCATTTAGACAAACATTCTGACCAAATTTCAAGCTGCTTAAGCAAAAAATGCGGCATCCAAGGTGTTAACAAGATTTTCCTTCAATTTGGCCCGGCATGACCGATATTGGAACTTGGCCTAGATATCAATCAGCTCAACATTCTGACCAAATTTCAAACTGCTGAAGCAAAACATACGGCTTCTACAGAGTTAACACTATTTTCCCTCAATTTGGTCTAGTGACCTAGTTTCTGACCCAATATGACCCATATTTTAACTTGACCTAGGTATCTTTAAGACAAACATTCTGACAAATATCAACATGCTCAAGTTGAAAATGTGGCCTCTACTGTGTTAACAAGATTACCCTTTAATTTGGCCTAGTGACCTAGTTTTTGAACCGGCATGACCCATATTCGAACTTGACCTAGATATTTTTAAGACAAATATTCTGATAAAATTTCAAACTGGGGAAGCAAAAATTGCGGCCTCTAGAGTGTTAACAAGATTTTCCTTCAATTTGACCTAGTGACCTACTTTTTGACCCGACATGACCCATGTTCGAACTTGGCCTACATATCATCAAGACAAACATTCTGATAAAGTTTCAACATGCTCAAGTTGAAAATGTGGCCTCCAGAGTGTTAACAAGATTTCTTTTCAATTTGACCTAGTGACCTCGTTTTTGACCTCATATGGCCAAGTTTCAAACTTGTCCAAGATTTGATGCAGATGAATGTTCATGAAGATTGGATGCAAAATGTAGCCTGTAGAGTGTTAACAAGCTGAAATGTTGACGACGCACGACGAACGGACGCTGGACAAAATGTGATCACAATAGCTCACCTTGCACTTTGTGCATAGGTGAGCTAAAAAAGATCTAGGCCTTTCTGTTTCAAACAAAAATATTTTCAACCAAGGGGCATACTTTGAACAATCTTGGTAGAAGACCTATCAGGCAATGCTACACACCAAATATCTTAGGTCACAAAACACCAAATATATTCCTTCTTTGTTTCCATGTAAATCAACTAGTTTCAACTCTCAATTGTCACACTTTCTAAGCATTTCTCATGTAGAACACCCTATATCATTGAAAATAGTTACATCTTAGCCCTAAAATAATCCAAAGAAAATGGGGGGTTATGCATTATGCAAGAAAGAACTCAGCCGGCGAAAGTGGTTACTGTCATTTTGGGCGAAATTGGGGCTGGGACGAAACTGGTGTTTAGCATTCTCTACTTTCATTTTCAAACAAGGTCAAACTACTAAAATAAATCATTTCCAGTGCATCCTATACACATTTACAATGAATTGAACTCAATGTCATATATTCCAATGCATTCTGGTGATGGTTTACACTCATTTCTACGCAAACAAAGTTTTTTTAGGTACTGTTTGGCTATAGATCAGCATGACTGCGCATGTATTTGGAGTAATTTGACTTTCAGAAAAGAAGATTTTCAAAGTTTTTCCTTTGACAACCAGAATTCTGCAAGGTATGCATTTCTTTGAACAGCTTTGGAAGAGGATCACCAAAGGATCATTTAAAGTGAAGTCAAAATTCATACAGCGGTTTAGAAGATGTCATTTAAAGAAATTGTTAACAACAAACATCAGGCTACCACAAAAGCTAATCATGAGCACTTCCAGCTCAGGTGAGCCAAAAAATAAAGGACATACCTTAACAGCCAACACAAAAATTATAACTGCATAAATAAGTGACTATAGAAATGTAATCTCGAGATCTTCATTGAGTCAAGACCATTACATGTGTGAAGAATCACCACTCGAGCATCAAAGATAATTGACAATTTTCAAAGACCCTCCAAATATGACTCACTTTTGGTCTACTGACCCACAATACAAAAGGCATCTTCTTCTGATCAGTTTCATTTCATTTGTGAAGAATGAATCCCCTAGCTTTAAAGATGGACATGTGACCTTGATGTCTGACCTACTGACCCGAAAATCAATAGGGATCTTACTCAATTGAGTGTCATTACATTTATCATGTATTATCATCCTAGTTTCGAAGATGGAAGAAATAGAGACAGAGACAGACAGACGGGGGTATAGCAACAAACCTGTGACAGTAATACTTCCTGTGGAGAAGATCTTTAATGTGGCTTTAGGTTCTTTTATCTTGTATGTTACACCTGGATGCAATTCTGGTTCATAACTGAAAGAACAAGATTGTTTCTACAATTTTATCTGCTGGATATTCACTTCGAAACATTTAACACCACCTGCAGACACATTCGTTGCAGACTCCTTTTGAAAACATTGTAGCAAAAAAGAAGAAATTGCCCATGATGAAAAATTTCTGTTTTGGCTACAATGTTTTCAACTTTATAAAATAACTAGAACTATCACTGAAGATGATAAATACCCCCAAAACAGCACCTTGACTCAAAATATGGCTTCCGACCGACCGACCAATAGGTAGTCCTATCAAGCAGTACTCATTTTGACCTTTGACCATGACCTTTGAGGTACAAGCCACCTCATCATGGTGACCATATGTGTCCAGTATATTGAGAATCCTAATATGCATGGTTGAGATGCGGGCCGGACAAGGTAGTCCTATCAAACACTAGAAATATCACTGAAGATGATAAATACTCCAAAAACAGCACCTTGACTCAAAATATGGCTTCTGACTGAGCAACAAAAGGGTCATAACTCTGTAAAATAACATGCAATTGTAAGATCTTTATGATATGCACATCTCCTCTTGGTATAGAAGTTCATGTAAAATTTTATTGAATTCCACCCAGTGGTTTGTAAGAAATAGGCCGGACAAAATATGGCTTCCGACCGACCAACAACCTAATAAGTAATGGGCCATAACTCTGTAAAATAACATGCAATTGTAAGACTTTTAGGGTATGCACATCTCCTCTTGGTATAGAAGCTTCATGTAAAATTTTATTGAATTGCACCCAGTGGTTTGTATGAAATAAGCCGGACAAAATATGACCAACAACTTAATAAGTAAAAGGGCCATAACTCTGTAAAATAACATGCAATTGTAAGACCTTTAGGGTATGCACATCTCCTCTTGGTATAAAAGGTTCATGTAAATTTTTATTGAATTCCAGCAAGTGGTTTGTAAGAAATAGGCCTGACAAAATATGACCAACAACTTAATAAGTAAAAGGGCCATAACTCTGTAAAATAACATGCAATTGTAAGACCTTAACGGTATGCACATCTCCTCTTGGTATAGAAGCTTCATGTAAAATTTTATTGAATTCCACCCAGTATTTGTAAGAAATAGGCCGGACAAAATATGGCTTCGGACAACATATGACCAACAACTTAATAAGTAAAAGGGCCATAACTCTGTAAAATAACATGCAATTGTAAGGCCTTTATGGTATGCACATCTCCTCTTGGTATAGAAGGTTCATGTAAAATGTTATTGAATTCCACCCCGTGGTTTGTAAGAAATAGGCCGGACAAAATATGACCAACAACTTAATAAGTAAAAGGGCCACAACTCTGTAAAATATCATGCAATTGTAACCCCTTTAGGATATGCACATCTCCTCTTGGTATAGAAGCTTCATGCAAAATTTTATTGAATTTCACCCAGTGGTTTGTAAGAAATAGGCCGGACAAAATATGGCTTCCAACCGACCGACAGACTGCCCGACACAGTGACTCCTATATACCCCCCCAAAACTTTGTTTTTTGGGGGTATAATTAAACTCTTGTTTATGGGGATTTTTCACATTTTTGCAAGGATGTTTTCGCGTTGTATTCTGCTGCAGATTTACTGTATGTGTGAAAGCATTACTATTTCCTTGCAAAATACATTTGATGCCATTGCCGCAGACAGCACTTTTGAGCAATTTCATAAAAATGTTTTCAACAGTTATATGCTGCAGAGGTGTCAAAAGCTGCCTGAATCAGGAAAGATTTAAATGACATAAGGGCTACCCAATTAACCTTTTCCCACTTAAAATAAATCTAAAGCAGAAGCCTTTGAAAATATCTTAGTCACAAGAAGGACCATGATGGTCTCACATTAATTGCTTGATTTAACCCTTTCCCTCAAATAGACGCTTTCTGACGCCTCTGCAGCAGACGGCGTTTTGAAAACATAGTGACAAAAGAAGAAATTGCACAAAACGTGCAATTTCTCCTTTTGTCAATTATGGAGATTTTCTATGTTTTGACAAAATACGTTCCAAGTCGTCTGCTGCAGAATTGTTGTATGAGGCAAAGGGTTAATAGCTTTTACTCTATACATAAGAGCAAAATGAGCCCTGTTCCCTGGTGACCATGTTTATCAACAGATCGGAATAATTTGTATCTCAGTAGAGGGTCTCTCATTCAATGTTTGTTTCAAATTATTTTCAGGTTGGGTCAGTACTTTTGATAAATAAAATATTTAAGTTTTCACATTATATACATATATCAGGAAAACAAGTCCCAGCACCTAGCGGCCATTTTTTCAATGGATTTAAATTCTCTGTCCACCTGTGAAATTATTTTGATTCATTTGCCTAGGAGAAGACGTTTTTTGTAAGAAAATGTGAACAGACAGAGGACGACATACAGTTGGTGATCTCAATAGCTCACCTCGCACATTGTGCTCAAGGATAATTATTGAATCGACTTGTCGCAAAGGGAGAAAGATTGTATGCTGGGGTGCATCAATATGCATCTGTAATAGTAACACAGTGCAGAACTATTCCAAATTAAGTTGTATTCCAAATAAATTTTCAACTATCAAAACTGCCATTATATCAATTCAACCATAAGATTTATGTGTTCAGTATCTTAAACTATTTAACCATTTCCCACATACAACAAATCTGTAGTGAGCAAACAACTTTGAAAATGTTTGGGCAAAAATATGGAAATATCTATAAATGATAGTGTAATTATTAAATACAGTTGAAAACATGGTGGCAAAAGGAGAAATTGCTCGTTTGAGCAATTTCTCCTTTTGACAATGTTTTCAAAAGTCTGCTACAGAGGCGTCGCGTCAGAAAGTGTCTGTATGCGGGAAAGGGTGCAAACTGAAATTGTCACTATAGATAATTTATCCCACATACAATAAATATAAAGGGTTACAGAAGGAACATTTTTGCAAAATGATTCGAAAATCGTCTTCATATTTTCTTCGGAGAAGCTTTTTTAATTTTGCCTTAACCCATTTTAGGAAAAACATCCAAACCCCCAAAAGGCTATGATTTTTAACAATTTACCACCCAACAAAACTTGAAGGAATCTGATATAGAGTCACTCACAGAACATTTCTACAATATTATTTGAAAATTAGCTCAAGGAACACTACAACAAAATTATTATTATTATTAAGGGAGGATATTAAGAGAATGCTAATTATGAATCTAAAACACATGTAATCGAGCAGCAGTAATCAGGACATCAAATTAAATGAACAGATTCAAAATTTGATATTGATCGCTCTAGATCTGGAACCATAGGGAACCAAATTTCCTTTTAATAAAAAATATGTATGCTTTAATCTTGAACCAACCTTAAACAACCACTTTGCAATTCGTATGTCTCACTGATCAACAGTTATTTGACGCCTGTGTTTGATCAAATGTATATTAAAGTTTAGAATCCTCACTTAAAATAGTAATGACAATTTGCCATCTTTTAATGAAAATATCTGTCGAAATATTACCTGATCATCTCAGTACGGTTTTGAAAAGGCTTAGCCAATATCTTTGCATCAGTGAATTTTGTTCTCAAAATTGTTACTCATCATAATTATACACAATCTAGAATCTTTTTTAAAACAAGATGTGTTTGGGGGCAATGGCAACATCTAGGTCAAAGGTCAAGGTCGCCAGGTCAAAAATGTTGGTACTGACAGAAAGGTCATGTCACAAGGAATACACATGTGAAATATGGTAGCCGTACCTGTTATGGTTCAAAAGTAGTGGTCAAGGATAAAGTTTTTTTCGAGAATGGCAACATCTAGGTCAAAGGTCAAGGTCGCAAGGTGAAAAAAATTTGGTACTGACAGAAAGGTCATGTCACAAGGTATACACATGTGAAATATGGTAGCCTTACCTGTTATGGTTCAAAAGTAGTGGGGAAGGTTAAAAAAAAAATTGAGAATGGCAACATCTAGGTCAAAGGTCAAGGTCGCAAGGTCAAAAATGTTGGTACTGACAGAAAGGTCATGTCACAAGGAATACACATGTGAAATATGGTAGCCGTATCTGTTATGGTTCAAAAGTAATGGCCAAGGTTAAAGTTTTTTTCGAGAATGGCAACATCTAGGTCAAAGGTCAAGGTCGCAAGGTCAAAAATGTTGGTACTGACAGAAAGGTCATGTCACAAGGAATACACATGTGAAATATGGTAGCCGTACCTGTTATAGTTCAAAAGTAATGGCCAAGGTTAAAGTTTTTTTCGAGAATGGCAACATCTAGGTCAAAGGTCAAGGTCGCAAGGTCAAACATTTTGGTACTGACAGAAAGGTAATGTCACAAGGAATACACATGTGAAATATGGTAGCCGTACCTGTTATGGTTCAAAAGTAGTGGTCAAGGTTAAAGTTTTTTTCGTGCAGACAGGCCAAAAACTACATCTAGGTCAAAGGTCAAGGTCGCAAGTTCAAACATTTTGGTACTGACAGAAAGGTCATGTCACAAGGAATACACATGTGAAATATGGTAGCCGTACCTGTTATGGTTCAAAAGTAGTGGTCAAGGTTAAAGTTTTTTTTGTGCAGACAGACAGCAGACAGACCAACAGACAGACCAAAAACTATATGCCCCCCGAATCGGAGATTCCGGGGGGGCATAAAAATGAACTGCAGGTCTAGATAAGGAGGAGTAAACTGGTGTTTATCCATCCACATATCTCTTATGACTCAATCAAACCCTATGTTGTGGTACTCAAAAGAATCGTCTCATTAAAAAGATTCTTTCGAGTACCCACAATATAGGATTTGAGGGTCATTTAAGGATTCGGGGATGTGCAATACACTCCTTATCTAGAGCTCTGGAACCGTTTTCTTTTCACTTACCTAGCTTCTCTTCTACCTCTAGAGAAAGATGTTATATCGATTGAAAACGGCAATGCACAAGTACCAAGGACATTTACAACACGGAAATTACTAAATTTGCATTTGTAACCCATTCTCTGGATTTTTCTAGCAAACTTCCTTGCAGCTGTCTTGGAATCGGATTCACTGAAAATATAATATCATATAACATTAACCATTTCCCTTACTGAAAGGATTTTCAATGTCATTGAAGGGGAAGATTTTTAGAGTTATGGGAATAGACGCAACTGCTGAACTTTTTCTCCATTTTCTACATTCTTTACAACTTTTTATCAAAATTGATTTTCAAAAATGTCCCAAATTGTTTACAAAGTAGAATATATATCAGGTTGATGGTTATATCTAATTAACCCACATACAGGAAATCTGCATTAAAATCTCTATAATTGAATGGATAAGCAATGACTAAAAGTGGAAAACATTGTCGCAAAAGGAGAAATTGCTCGTTTGAGGGAAAGGGTTTCAGTTAGATATATATTTATTGATGGTTTACTGTTACCAGATTTTTGACGGACTTTTAAAGAAATCTTGTATATTTCTTTACTAAAAGAAAGAAAACTTTTCTTCACATATCATATTATCTCAGCATTACAACAATTGAAAACAAAAGAGCCATAGAGTGAACGTCAATGCTCATCCTTTTTTTTTCTTAGTCCAGAAAGGGGCATTACTGAATAAATTATTTATTAAACTTTAAAGCCAGAGTTATGTGACTTGGTATAGACAGACATGCGTATTGTTCCTAGGAACATGTGTAATAAGTTTCATTTAAAAATGTTGAACATTTTTTTTATTCATGAGGTAAGGTTAAAGTTTTGAGACAACAGCGCCAAGGGTATCACAATAGCCCCAAAACAGACAAGCTAAAAACAACTTCCTACCTTATTGCCCCTGTAACTGTTATTTTACCAGACGACCAAATACTAGCTGTTGTGTACGGCCTTCGTATTCTCATATTCAGCATCTGCAGAAGAGGAACTAAAGCATTAACCTTCTGTAATTTTCCCACATATAACAGATCCATCAAAATGTGTCTGCATGAGGGAAATGGTATATGATCAAAATTTAAGTTCAAAATTGTTCATTGTGGAGCTTAATATTAAAATGAGAAAAAAATGTTTCCGAAATCTTTTGAAAGATGTCAATCCAAAGGAGTTTTTGTCAGTCAGTACTGAATGACAGACGACTTTTGCGAAGACTGTGAGTATGATGTGTAAATAATTATTAAGACAAAGATTTAGCTAATTGAGTGTATTATGAATACGTAAAGACTCTCAGGCGGACTTGAGGCCCAAAGGAAGTGACCTAAATTGGAACACTTCCCTCTTTGCCACGAATTGAAGGTATTTCCTCGAAGAGGTTGCAATCGGAACGTGGTAATAGGCGTCTGTTAGGTCTTGAGAGACCACTCAGGCGCCCTTCCGGATAGCGTTCTTGATGGAACTGGTACTGGAAAAAAGACGGCTGTAGAAACCTCGAGAATTAGGGCTCTCTATGGCATTCTTTGTCAGAAATGACACAAAGATGTCTGACATAGCCGGATGATGAGAAGACTTTTGTCAACGGAGGAGGGGAGACAAAGAAGATTATTTAAGTACCCTTCTTGTATCAAAGCTAAGATCAACCAACCTCTATGATACTTCTCCAATCCTCCCATGAAATGAGACAACCCCAACCGAGGAGCGCTTCCCTTTGGCTGTGGCTTATAGACAGAGCTGTACTTGGCCGAATGCCGAGGCTTTGCTCCCATTAAAAGGGGTTTGGATTTGCATAACTAGGACCGGCCGAATGTGTAGGCTTGTCCAAGAAGGGCTTTGGCTGCCTTTTCTGCTTTTTACAGGGTCCGGTTTCTTAAACTTTAAATAAAGCTTTAGAAGACGCCGAGCGCTTCTGACCCTGTGAAAAAGAAGTTGACGCTTGTGCAGAGAGGCGTCTTGACTGTTCTGATGAATCAGACACAGAGGCAACCCTTTCCAAAAGAGGAGACCAGCAGATAAGGTTGCAGCTCTCAGTTTATCTCTGCTGCTAGGCAGTAAAGAAGATGACTTACTTAATGTTAAGTCTCTTCTCAGAGATAACATCTCTGTGGTACTCTGTAAATTAAGTGCCGTCAGATGCCGGTGCCCCGAAGACCGGTGGATACCGGGAGAGCAAGGATGATGACCTGTAGAGGCCACCAGTTTGATTGATATTAGCAGGGCTACCTACAGTCGACTATCCCGCTAAACCCAGGCCAGGGTCAGCCATGCTGAAAGCCGGACAGCTGTGAAGGGTACAGAGTAAACAACTCTAATACTCTTGCCCTTCAAGCTCACAGTGTCCAAAGCAGAATACCCGTCGAACTCCGAGCTAATCTTGGAAGTAGACACCAACTCCTTAAGATGGCACGCCTCTTCCTACCTTTATACGTTCTGCGCTTATTGCTCTTCTTCCAAGTGGAAGAAGTCAAAGGCTTGCATAGAGCACAAGGTGAACCCTGTGTGCACATAGAGCACACAATGCAGGTCAGATGCGTGTCCCAAGTGGCTGGCCTTTAAATGAGCCACGCACCTGATCGTCCTTGATAGACTTTGACATGTAAATACAATTTAGATACAAGAAAAACAGTTAATAAAGGGAACCGTTGTGGTTTTCAGGGTTGTCAAAATGTTTTGTTAAAACAGATCAAATGAGAAAAGTAACCGATCAGGCAGGGGTAAGGGCCCCTCTTGGGTCAAGGGCAAAGCCCTAAAGGGGGCCAGCGAAACGGCTAAGTGAGTACCGAAAGTGTAATGGTTGAGGTAAAACCGATCAGTGGTTTAATAAATGAGCTGTAATAAAGAAAACAAGTTATTTTATACAATAGATATACAATAATGTTGGCAAGGAAGGTTTAATAGATGGAAAAAATAGCGAAGAGAGAGTGCCTTCTAGATGCAGAGACCCAATAACTCAATTCAGAGAATAGAATAAATTTAGCCTGTATGACGGATGTCCAGAAATTAAAAGTGACATGAGCGCATGAGTGATGCGCACATGCTGGCCTCCGTACGTATTGCACATTGTGGAAGCTACACGGATTCTTTCTAGATGGATTTAATTGGTATGAGATTATAAATGACATATAAGATATGCCTGTGCTGAGCATTTAATGTTATCGGATTCAAATGTACAATACTCAATAGTGTTCAGATCTTACTTGAAAACTTCTCTTACTAATTGGCACACAGCAGAATGGGGATTTTAATTTTGAAATGGGTAAAGATCAACCCTAATTGGCATTAGGAATGGGTCCAACAGTTAGACACATGGTATGCATGGCAAGACTACTTAGTAGTAGTACTAGGTTGTAAGCATTTGTATTACTGAAGCAGGTGAAGATATTTGATCTCTTAGTGTCACCTTAAAAGGTAGGTGACACAAATCATTTGGGAACAAGAGAACCACAAACGGATTACAACAATCTTCTGATTTATGAAATTCCGAAATGTCAATGAATCATCCTGTATGTATGTGGTAAACTTTTTGCCCTTTTTATTAAAGGTCCTATTATAAGGTCCAATTAATGGCCTTACGCGATACCGAAGTGGTTGTAAAATGTCAATAGTACAATAACCAGGGTTGTCAAAATGTTTTGATGTAACAGATCAAATGTGAAAAGTAACCGATCAGGCTTGGGGTCAGTTAAGGGGGCCAAAGGGGAGCAAAACTAACAGATCAAAAAGTGATTTTAACAGATAATTTTGATTGGCAATCGGTTAATTTTGAAAACCCTGAATAACCCAACATCTTATTTTCAAGATACCATATTATTCTGAAGATTAACATACATCATTTTAGTATGTTTTGAAAGGTTCAGGCATATTTAACTTAGAAATAATTTTACATACCGATTGAAAATGTTATTTCGGTATCAAATCAAATTATTCAATTCCTCTCCTTCAATTTGTACAATTTTGACAGATCAACACCCAAATGTTTGATACAATGTATCTCCATAAATTTGTCAAACACTAAGTTTAAATGAAAGTGACGCATTTCATTGTTGCCTCAAATCCAAACAATCAGTTGTCAAATTTTTGATCCATGTACAGACCTGGGTCTTCCTTCATCTGACACGCTATCTGATCATGGTATACATGCTTGCTCAGTGACAGTTACTTGGCAATCCTATGGTGCATGGGCGAGATATGGGCCGGACAGACGACTCACTGATGCACACAAGTACAAACACCGATCCACTATTGCGACAGCTATGTTGAGGTCACCGCAAGCATGCTTGACAAACAGATTGCAACAAAGATGTCTACATCTATGACAATAGCTCATCTTTAAAAAAAAAAAGAATATGTAAAAAAGAGAAATTGCTTTAGAATATTTAGGTTTTTTTTTAATAACATTGTTTTGAAAATCTGTATCAGGGTAAGGGTTACTAGAAAGAAGTAAGATACATTACCCCATGCTGTCTATGATACTCTACATTTGTCCCTTCCATTGCAAGCTTTTTCAGATTCAAATGACACTTTACACTGAAACTACACACAACATTGTTAATAATGATATCAATCATTGGTCCGCTGTCAGCTTCATTATTTATTTCATTTTCTGTTTGTCCGTTAACAAGCTGTTGGCCTTGTTGTAACATGCCATCTCCATTAGGCTGGACAACAACAAGATTTGCCATCTCTCAAGGACTGCTTTCTACAGACAAAAGTCGATACTTCTCCTACAAGTCACTGGCAATTTCTTTCACTGTCTGAAATAAAAGATTTTAAAGGTATACAGTCAAGTAACCCATAGCGGATCATAACCGATAGCCGATCACTTTAATGTTCAAGACACGCTAACTAATTAATTCGACAAAATTGTTGTGTATAAATTGGCAGATAAGTAAGTACTTTATAGTAATATTTAAATACACAATAAAGTATATTGCTTCTCGGACTTCAAATTCATCCGTATCATCTGAACGCCTGATGCAAGTGTTTACGTGACCCAGTTATTTCTACCTTGTTTTGAAGAGTACATGTATTTTTCGCGGGAACAGCTAGCGATCTTAATTATGTAAGTTATTTATTTTGACATTTGATGAAAGACAAATATATACACTTATTGAAATGTTACAAATTATTCTCATTTGACATTTGCATGTTTACACTGAAGCGATTATAGAATTGATAGGTAAGTTACAATAAGCGGATCGCCATTTTGTTTCCATGACTGAGTCTGAGGGGTTTTCTCAAAATGATATTCGTACAATTTATCCAATCCCAAAGATGCTAGTGATTAAATCTAGTGACAGCTAAAATGTTGCTTGAGATGACCCCTGATATCAGAACGTCTTGTGATCCCCTATTGCTACAATTTATACGGTAATGCATCAATTACTCATACTGGTAAACAACGGTCTGTACTTTGGGATTTTTCCACATAAACAGCGCGAGTAATGGTCTCCAGGAAGCAGACATCGAGCGTAATTAATATAAGCTGAAAGCTTGCTTCGCAATTGATGTAAAATAAATAATGTTTAAATTAAAGGTCTGTACAGCTGTTTCTGCACTAAAACTGAAAAAGTTTTTGTGTCAATTTAAAGGAAAATTATTTTATTTTTGGACTATAAACAAAAAAGGTTCGGAAATATTGACTGTTTCTTTTATGCACTACTTTGTTTCGTTACCGATCCATTAAGGGTAACTTGACTATATTAACCATATTTTGTGTACGTTTTCTTTCAAATTATAACTTTGAAAGCTAAGAAATGGATTATGGAATAAATAAGGATTTAAGAACCTGATGTAAGTCCCCGAGTGCCCTTTGTCAGAGATCTAGAAATTGGTTAATTAAATTAGCAAATATTAATTATTTTCTCTTAAAATGAATTTACAGGCAATTTATTTAGTCTTTTCTCACAAAATAGGTTGAAGTCCAAAAATATATATATCCATTTCAACCGCAATAACTTTAAGGATATACGTATTCAAAAAAGAGGACGGACGTTAGGGCCAAAGGCAATAAACAACGAACTTATTTAGTCGCGAAATCCAATGATTAAGTACTTTCTACTGGTAAAAAAATGCATAAAAATCATTATTTCTATCATTTGAGCCAATCTACATTAAGAGAACAATAGCAAATTTATATTTCAGACCTGCTTTGGGTTTAATTCATTGTATTCGCATCATATTTTACAGATTTGTAGAGAGTCATGTCTCTGTTCGTGCCGAGTCAGCCATGTTTTTATTCATTGATTGAAAAGCGCCACCTTTCGTATCAAGTAGAATTTATGTATCACGGGGACGGAACTCTGTTACACGGACTCTCTACGATCAACTTCTGCTCTTTTACTTGATGATACGCCTTTACAAAATAAGACTCGGACGATGTAGCAATTTATCATGCGATCAGTACCATCAGGTCACGGTAACTATCGCTTAACCATTTCGGACTATCCTGAGCATCGGCATATATATGCCGATATGCCGATGGGTCATCAACCAATGTAGATTCATAACATATGCATAGTTTGATCTGAATCTTACTTATTCGCCAACTTTTAAATTGACCAGTATGATGTTGATTGTTTGGTGTTTTACGTTTTATGCCGCCTTCACCAATGTTTTAGTTATATCACGGCGTTTCCTGGGTAAGTTAGTTACAAGTACTTCCGGTCCGTTTATCCGGACACCAGCTAGTCGGTCGTAAGGCCATTATAGACATGTAACGTATTATTATAAATCTATGTTAAACGTGCCAATAGGCTATATTTATCACTCTACTAGAATTTGATCAAATTCATCAAATTAGTATCCCATTGCGACGAGGTCGTCGAGGGTATATGTATAGGTATCCACCCGTACGTACGTACGCGATCTCATTAATACCCCAACACGTCAATGAAGACCTCGCTGCGTCCATTAAAAAAGGCCGGAACGCAGTGCGAACTCCTAGAACGTACTGAGGACGCAGTGGGGACTTTTCATTGACGTGGTATGATCTCCATGTACTCCGGAGATCGCGTTCCTGCTACGTGGACTGTGGACATGTTCAAAACCCACGTGGCCCTGAACAGGACTCAGTAAGGACCTAACTATGACGTACTAACAGCGCCATTGACGTACAGTGTAGACGTAGCGTAGACGTTGTATTGACGGTTAGAGCAAAGCAACAACGCAGTGACAACTCCGTCCTTGTCTACTGCGCGTCCACTACGCAAATGCAGTTGTCGCTACGTCCTCGATACGTTCATATTACGTTACATAAGACCCCATGAACTGAATTCTATGTTCGTGGCACGTCAATGGTTCGACCATGAAGTTTATATCACGCCCACAGTGCGTCCAAACGCCGACATACATACGTTCTCACCACGTCTATGCAAAATAGTATAAATACCAGGCACATCTACCCACTGGCATCAGTTCTTGTCAAGTCATGGATGTGCACAGGCATAATGTGCTCAGACTCAAGGTGAGCAATTGACACTGCCGGGGATGATTAGAAGACGGAGAAATAGAAGACAACGAAGATCTTGCTGGGTGCGTCCTAGGCTGCATGCCGAAAGAAGACTTCTGTATGGCCATTTTGACCGACTGCTGGCTGAGCTGAGAATGGAAGATCAGCAGTCGTTTTGCAATTTCCTGAAAATGTCCCCAGATATGTTTAATAACTGCTAAATAGAGTTGGACCTATAATTACCAAGAAGACACTCGCTACAGGAAAGCATTGGAGCCAGGCCTGAAACTCGCTGTAACTATATAGTGACGTGGCGGACGCAGTAGCTTCAATGCGTCTCAATCTGCACGGACGTAACGAGGACGTAGTGGGAACCCTTCCGACGCCGCACGCACATAGCGTATGCGCACATATAACTCAGTGGGTACTCCACCAACGCAACATGAACGTAGCAAGGACATGGCGCGGACGTAGCATGGACGTGACAATTTCAAATTTTCTTTGATTTTCTCGAAGACGACGGCATTGCCGCGGAGTTCTAGCATTTTGTTTAGAACTCCAAGGACCCAGTGGGAACTTCGTAAGGTGTGATGGGGGTGTTAGATCGAACAATAAAAACTTCTATGTACGTATATACGAGTGTGCGAGTTTAGATCTGGTTTTAATGAGATTGGTACGTACGTGTCCTAACGATTCTTATCCGATTTTTACAAACTTCACACACATGTTCACTAGCTTTGCCTCTTGTACGAGTTTGCGTTTTACCGTTTAATAAAAGACATCATTTTCAACAATTTCATATATGTTATAACTGTTTGCTGCAGAGGTATCCGGCGCGTGCCATGGAGATGGCTATAAACGAGTAATTCAAAAATTGAAAGCACACCAACAAGAAGAATGCAAGACCATTGGGGCTACACTTCCATAACTAACTCGACATTGTCCGTGTTTTCATTTCAGGTTTCACAACCTGTGATGATTCTGACGAGATTGTCCTGCTGTCTGGACGGTTGGCATTTTTTATTAGTTAAAATTAAAATTGCAGAATGATTAATGTAGTAGGGTACTGTCATATCAATAACAATTCAGTCAGTTCATCTTTTCTCGGTTTTTACCACAACTTTCCTGCACTGCTCTCCTTTACATATTCCAGTTGATAAAAGACGAAGAACTTATATCGCCAGTCGCGAATGTACGAAAATAATGTTGACCAAACATGTGAGCGCTGTAATCTTGGTCCATATCAACTCGCTCGTACCTACAAAAAAAAATATGGACTCAATAAGAAACGAATAATTCCAGCTATCGGAATCCTATCGGCTAATTCCAAAATTAAAACTCGGGTTTATAAGGACACACAATTTAATACTAACATTCATAGTGATGTAAATCCTGTCCGAGCCACCTCGGAATTCATGTAGACCATGCTGGCTGCACTGTCAATAAACTAACACCAAAACGGGGCGCTATGCATTTAATGGATCTAACGAACCGCGTAAAAGGTCGTCTCTAATTGACCCTTATCACTTCAATGTCATGAACAGGTGCTCGTTTTTCTGTCCAATGAAATCGGAAGGTAAATTCAACACTTGATTCTGCTTTCAAAATGGTTATCAAATTAACTATGCAGTCGGAGCACTCGGCCATTACGGCTTATCTATCTCGTTTAGTATATGAGTAGTCTCCACTGTTGATACATAACGACATTGTTGGCAACATTTGATTGGCTTCTTCACAGGTCAATAGGACCTGTACTAGGCAGTCTTCAAATCTATCTGAGCGTTTGCTACTGCAGAGAAGCAAGGTTCTGTTTTTTACGAAATTGTACGGGCAATAAGGGATTACTTTTAACCAAATAACGCAACCGGACTGTGATAGAAAACTCTTACGAAAGGCGAACTATGATGATAATTGAGGCACAACGGACAAAAATAGATTATTTTCCAAACAAGTGCTTGCGCAAGATTCTGAAGATAAGAGTGCCAGAGAAGGTCAATAACAAATAACTCTATAAAACTTAACCAATACAATTCAGAAGTTCTATTTTCCTTAGAAGATTGAAATAGAATGACCATTTGCTCCAAATTGGAAAACATAGACACTGTTCAGGGGCAACGTCATACTGGTGGCCTTAGCCAGAGGTCCAGATTAGGAGGGGTATCCAGCATCTCACTTATTGTCCAACCAAACCGTATAATGTCGGGTACTCAAAAGCATCGTCTCAATGAGACGATTCTTTTGAGTACCCACATCATAGGGTTATCTAGCCAAATAAGGAGTTTAGAACATGCAAAACGACCCTTATCTAGAGATCTGATTACCCCTTTCCAATATACAGACGTATTTTCGAGTCATACCAAATAAAAATGATGGCTTTCCCTCCTTCGCGCTAAAAATCATAAGGTTAGCATTACGACTGATTCACTATTGTTAGTATACTGGTAACGTGCTCATGAATCGCCTTACTATAACAGAAAATGTGTTTAAAGCGAAATTAAACATCTTACATATTTGCAGTAGGCGACTTTTGAAAACATGAGTGGAAAGGAGACGATCTCATGATGAGCAATTTCTCCGTTTGTCACAATGTTTCAAACACTTTTCAATAATTAATCAATTTCAAAATTCTGCCTAAGTGTTTTCAGAGTTGCCTGTTGTATGTAGGAAAATGGTTAATGCGTTTTATACCACTTAATACGATATGTTAGGTGATGTGAACACACCATCCCGAATTAATACGATATGTTAGGTGATGTGAACACACCATCCCGAATTAATACGATATGTTAGGTGATGTGAACACACCATCCCGAATTAATACGATGTGTTAGGTGATGTGAACACACCATCCCGAATTAATACGATATGTTAGGTGATGTGAACACACCATCCCGAATTAATACGATATGTTAGGTGATGTGAACACACCATCCCGAATTAATACGATATGTTAGGTGATGTGAACACACCATCCCGAATTAATACGATATGTTAGGTGATGTGAACACACCATCCCGAATTAATACGATATGTTAGGTAATGTGAACACACCATCCCGAATTAATACGATATGTTAGGTGATGTGAACACACCATCCCGAATTAATACGATATGTTATGTGATGTGAACACACCATCCCGAATACGGACACAATACAACCTGGTATGATACCTTTAGGCTATATTTCAAGTTGTATATGTCGAGCACCGATAGCTCATTCGTTCTCCACCAATGGGCTAAACAGTCTATGTGGGAAGGTAGCCAGTTGCCTGGGAAGAATGTTGCGTGGAGGACTGGCGCGAAAAAAACAGGAAAACCACGGAAGGTATTCTGGTCGTGATATGAACGTAATATCGTTGAAATCAGCATTTAACTCTAGTCAATATATCAATCAAATTGTATGCATGTCCAGAGAAAAATTAACGAAATGTTAACAAATGAAAATATACTGTAGGAAGGCAAATAATGTAGCCTACTTATTTTGGCATTTTGCTCATTCGCTGCAATGTTTTGAATTTCGTCTGCTGCAGACATGCAGTCAGCATACTATCTATTACATGATCAAACAGATTTAAAAAATCCAACACGCATACAGTCCTGTGCACGATCATGTCGCTAACCATTTCCTTCATATAGGCAAAAAATAGACTTCTTAAATACAGACGAAGTTCATGACAATATTTTGAGAAATCTGAGACACTGAGCGATTTGGTCTTTTCTGATTATATTCTAATTTGTAAACAAGTCATAAAAACCCCACTCACTCCCATTACTTTATATTCGTATACCCTGTTATACGTGTTTTAAAATTAGAATAAGTTCTGCTAATAAAATGAATATTAAAAATGTCTACGCACTAGGTATAGGACAAAATCAATGTTACAATTGAGCGAACAAAAGCCGGTCCTACCGTCGACTGATTATACTGTTTGAGTAGGTGATAACATCGCGATTTGTCGACGTGTTCGATCAACGTATCGATATATCCCGTCTCTTTATTTAACATAGATCATGCTCTGACCAAGGTATACTGAATCAATATAAGATCAAGCCAAACAGGTTAATCATAATTATAACCGGCTTCCTCACCACTCTTAACCCTGCAACATACGTACAACAACTCTCCAGCATACGTATTCGAAATGAAAACCTTAAAATGAAATATGCTTTTAATTATATTTTCAAAAAGAGCAAAAACATTGAAGCAAATGTGGAAAAGACAATTTATCAAAAAAAAAAAAAAAATTAATAGTCGTAAGCTGCAAATTCATTAACCCTTTCGCTGACAGAGGCAATAAAAGGCTTTTGCAAACATAGCATACTCTCCTGAAATCTGCACTTAGACATTCATTTTAACCAAATTTCCTGTTGAACGAAAATGGAGTGGTTCAATGTTTTTTACCTTTAACCCTTTCCCTCATATGACAATTCTGCAGCAGACGACTTTGAACGTATTTTGTCAAAACATAGAAAATCTCCATAATGGAATGGATAACTTATGACGAAAAAAGGAAAACATTGTGGCAAAAGGAGAAATTGCACGTTTTGTGCAATTTCTTCATTTGTCACTATGTTTACAAAAAGGCGTCAGAAAGCGTCTATATGAGGGAAATGGTTAAAGAGTCGACTTTGTGAAATTGGGCAGAGGAAGGGTTAAATACTCAGTTGGAAAGGGTCAAACGAGAAGGGTCGCTAATTATTTAGATTACCCTTAGTGTCGGTGTTTTGTTGATATTGTTTGAATTGTGATAAACATTTAAAAATCGCTTTCAAGAGTATTTCGGTTGTACCACGGAGTTCTCATGCTGACTTATAAGTTCTCTTAAAATTATTCTCTATTCCTTGTCAAAAGTACGTCGTTGTTGTTTTTTTGTCTATTCTGTTTGACGTAAGTTATCATTTTTGGAAGATTATTTTTAAACATTTATATTGAGTTTATGTTATCTTCATATAGATCGTATGTGTTTTGGAGACATCTTTGAAACATATATATCAATATAAACATTTCAACAAGGGTCGAAAACGTTTTGAGAATAGAACTCACTGCCCATTTTAAGAATGTTCCACTTTCCAATAACAGTTTCAAAAGTCTTCTGTAGCAAAGACTAAACCATTTCCCCCACTCGACAAATCTAGTGCAGATGTCTTTGCAAACATCTTAAATTAAATATTAAAAATCTCTTGCAATGAATGCAAAGAGCAAGGGAAATTCCTCTTTTTGTCACATTGTTTTCAAATGTCGTCTGCTACATATGATCAGCATGAGGGAAAGGGTTAACAGTTAAAACGCATTATAATTTTTCGGTGTGATGTGAAGGGCGATCTTTTACTGATACTGTTCGATAAGAGAGACGGGCTCTTAGTACGCATAGCGCATAAAGTGGGATGACCGAGGGTTTAAACGCTTTAATAAGGGGATATTTTATACATAGTATATCTTTTGTGAACAGATATATGTGAATACGATTTAGGCATGGGAACATTTTAACGTGATAGTTTTTCGTCTGAAGGATAATTTACGGTTTTTCGTATTATAATCTCACTCAAAGATGGTAAGAAGATACCTTTTTATACGTTTTCTCTATTTTAATATTTCATTAACATTTTTAGTTTATTTTTCTTTGGTCTTTAAAATTTGTAAAAATTAACTCGCACAATAATAATAAAATAAAGACCCTATTATATAGCGATTATTGTTGCAAACAGTCTTCTTCAGGCTCAATTTAAGTAATATTCAGAATAGAGTAGAACATATTGTGGGGAAAAGAAGAAATTGCTTATTATGAGCAAGTTCTCCCGTTACCACAATGTCGTCTGCGTAAACATTGCGCCCATATGAAGGAAGGATTTAACTGAAAATACAAACTGTTTATTTGTTCTTCTGATGTTTTCAATGCAGAAGAATAAATCAGCTTTAAAGCATATCAAGTTTATAATTTGTCTCTTTCGTAATTGAATATAAAAAGGACTCCATGCGATAATTGTCGAACTTGATACTGCGTTGATTTTTGAAATCTCAACCAAAAGATGGCTTCATTCGATACTGCCGGTAAAATGACATCATTAGGAATTTCTTCTTTGCTCACTATGTTTTCTATTCTTGATCAAAACCATTTTTTTCTTAGGCCGACAACTCTAAAAATAACATTCCAGGTAATAATTCGTTAGAACTAAGATCAAAGATTGGAAGGACTTGTAATTCTAGCAATTGCACATCGATTTCATACCCTTGTCAAACACAAATAATTACCACGTACCATTGTCCGTATTATCGTCTGTTTCTTTTCGTCTTTTACATCCGGGCCACGCCACACGAAAATCGACCTTCGGTGGGGGGGGGGGGGGGGGGGGGCACTCAGTCAGATCAGAATCTACTCTGTTTAGCATGTATTCGCACCACCACCAGCATTATCCTCTCCTTGGAACGGTTATGACCCAAAACTGACTTTACAGGTTTCTAATACTTTCCCACTGACGGCAAATCTGCAGCATACAACTTTGAAAACATCTGGGCAATAAAGTTGAAAATGTCAATAAATACAGCAGTAACTATTGAAAAGATTTGAAAACATTTTGGCAAAAAGGAGAAATTGCTCATCATGAGCAATTTCTTCTTTTGCAAAAATGTTTTCGAATCCTGATGAGCAATTTCTTCTTTTGCCACAATGTTTTCAAAAATCGTCTGCTGCAGATGCGTCAGAATGCGTCTGCAGGTGGGAAATAGTTAATTTGATCGTCAGTTCCAATGACGTCAAAACTTCCGAAGGTTGGTTATTGCATGCCGTAGTCCATTTATTGATGTGCATTATGAAGCCGTGGACTGAGGTACCTTTTGGACTTTGATTTTACCGTAGATTATATTTAAATTTTTGGTTTGTTTGTTAATCGATTTTAATTGATTTACCTGGTATTCTATTCAGTTTACTGTTTCCCTAGAACGGTATTTTAAGTGTCGCATGTCTAAAACACCGGAATTGGAAATATATTTCACATTTAGCAAATAAGTTTGAAATGATATTTAGATGAAACATCTTCCATTGTCTACTTTCGTAACTCGACAAGTTTCGTTTTAATACCAGAAAGGGCTCGCATTCCTGTTTGTGATTGGTTTTTATCGTTCATTTAAAAGTTATATACTGGTTTTATCAATTGCGTAAGGTAAGTTGTTTTACATGTTAATCCTTTCGCACTTGCAGACTATTATTTGCAGTATTTTGAAAAAAATGTGGAAAAAAAAAAAATGGCCGAGAAGGAGCAGTTGCACAGTTTAACACAATTTGTTCAGATCTATTTAATACTTATACTATCATATCTAGTGAATTCCCCTATCTTTACCTCGATGCTTTCAAAGTCGTCTGCTGCAGATATTTTATATGTGGGAAAGGATTGAATCATATACAAAAGGCAACCATAATGGAGCGCCCTTAGGCAAAGCACATTTCATAGCCTAGCACTGGTTAGTCTTGCAGTGTCTTGCAGTGCTGAAATATAACCGAACATAACCCACAGTAAAACAAACAGACACGTTATTGGTATCCTAGAGCATAAGTCAGATAACTTAAACCTTTCCCTCATATAGACGCTTTCTGACGCCTCTGCAGCAATCGGCTTTTTTGAAAACATAGTGACAAAAGAAGAAAATTGCACAAAACGTGCAATTTCTCCTTTTGCCACAATGTTTTCCACTTGTTGTCATAGGTTATCCATTCAATTATAGAAATTTTCCCTTTTTTGACAAAATATGTTCAAAGTCGTCTGCTGCAGAATTGTAGTATGAGGGCAAGGGTTAATTTAAACCTTTCCCACATACAGTCGCGTTTCCTAACACCTTTGCAGTAGACGTCTTTTGAAAACATTTTGGAAAAGGGAGACAGTGCGCCTAATCAGCAAACATTGTTTTTAACCTAATTCAGTAAGTTGTATTCATTTATAGCAAGTTTCCATATTTTTGTCAAGGTGTTTTAAAGTCGTCTGCTGCAGAATGTTTTTAAAAGTGAGAAAAGGAAAGTTGACATATTTTCGACTCACTTTCATCTCCTAGAGTACAGAAGTGAACAATCGATAAAGCCGTATTGAAATATTTTCGTACAATTTATCAAACGACCATTAATCTAATAAAATCCATGTAGTGATAAGCAATTTGTTCCGGATTGATATCAAAAACTTCAACACGTTTGAGAGATTAATACCCTACTGGACACTACTGATTTATAATCTTTCGTTCATCTGTGATGGTGGTCATTGCAAATTTTGCACAGGTGTTTATTATAGCAATTGCTACTTTTCCACTAATGTTTACAAAAAATGAATTAATAATACCAGAGAGGAAAAATTACTGCACTATACAACAAGTCAAGGGTATAACTATATATACATTCCCGCTCGTACTGCCGTGTGATCGGCGTATTTGACGATAGTATTAAACTTAAAATTTCTTAACCCACAATTAAACGCCTTTCAATATTAATTGACCTCATTCAAACGTCATCAAACGGACATTGCTGACAATTGAGATGATATTTTAAATGTTTAATGAAACGGAAATGAATTAATACAGAACGGTAGGTATTTACTTATGTTTTTCTTCAAATGTAAAGGAATGTGAGGCAGGTAGTTCGATGCTGTTTTTCTATCTGTGTCCGTTTCACACATACATCTAATCTGCAGCAGACGACTTTGAAAACATCTAGTCAAAAACATGGAACACCTCTATAAATGAAGGTATACTCAATGAAAAAAGTTGAAAAAAATTGCGGTTAAAAGGAGAATTTCTCATTTTTTCAAAAAGACGTCTGCTTCGGAGACGTGAAAAGGCGTCTTTATGTGGGGGAAAGGGTTATCGCTGCTGAACGACACGAAACATGCTTAACCCTTCCTATGTACCCGACTGATCTACAGCATACGACATTGCCGGAAAACACATAGGCAAACATATGAAAAATCTCTCCTCTCTCCTCTCTCTCTCCCTTCTCTCTCCTCTCTCTCTCATCTCTCTCTCACTCTCTCCTCTCATCTCTCTCTCTCTCTCTCTCTCTCTCCTCTCCATCCCTCTCTCTCCTCTCTCTTCTCTCTCCTTCTCTCTCTCTCCTCTCTCTCTCTCCTCTCTCTCTCCTCTCTCTCCTCTCTCATCTCTCTCTCTTCTCTCTCTCTCTCTCTCCTCCCTCTCTCTCTCTCTCTCTCCTCTCTCTCTTCTCTCTCTCTCTCCTCTCCTCTCTCTCTCTCTCTCTCTCTCTCTCTCTCTCTCTCTCTCTCTCTCTCTCTCTCTCTCTCTCTCTCTAAGTTTGATTCGAAAATCCAAATTGACCAACATTCCTAATCTTTGTTCGAATGCCTCTCGAATATTTAGAATGAACTTCGACCCCTCTTCGAATGATTCTTGCACACGCCGAGTGTATATGCTTTCGAATGCAGTTCAAATGCAGTTGGAACACAGAAGGAATACTTAAAACGCTGTTAGGAGGCAGGAAGAATAATACGAACGCCCTTCGATTGCCGTAAAAATGCATTTCGACTGCTGTAGGAATACTCCCGAAGTCTGATTCGAATAAACTTCGAATACTGCACGAATACACTTCAAATGTCTCCGGAATACACGCCGAATACCTTAAGATCAACTACGAACTCATATAAAATGCACCTCAAATACTTCGAATATATTCCAAACGTGCTTAGAATGTTACACGAATGTCCCTAGTACACAACAATGGCTGAATCGGGATCATTCAGGATGCATTCCGGCACATTCGAGACACATTCGAAACATTCTGGGTGGATTCGAAGTGGTTTGCGATTTCGATTTTCCCTCGAACTGTATAGGAATGTTTCGAATGTTGTTGGAAGCCAGTAAGAATATTAAGAATGCAACTAGAATGCTGTTGGAATACACTCCAAATGCCGTTCGATATTTTTCCATTTCGAATGCACATCGAAAGTTTTGAACATGTTCAATACTTTCGAGCGGGTCACAAGAATGTGCAAGAATGCGATACGAACTTTACGAATGAACTTCGAATCGGCCGGAATGTACGAAAAAAATTCATTCCAACGGCATTCCGGCTAATTCCGCCTTAGTGTGACTAGGGTATAACAGAGGTTACCGGTAACACAAATGAGACTTGTAAATGGTTTAAAGAGAGATAGTGTAAGCTTTAAACAATGTGTCCATTTCCACTCTTATATTTATAAAGCAGACTGCCGAGGAGACGCTAGAAGTAGTTTTAGTCAATGTTACTTATGTCTGTAAATTAATAATGTTGAAATGTGTCATTCAACACACATACGTGTAGTTCTTATACAGAGTTTTGTTTTTGTTTTAATAAAGAAGGTTTCATTTTAACAATTTCTCTTGTTTTCAACATGTTCGAAAGCAGTCTCTTTAAGCGATGCCAAAATTAATCTGAAAAATGGCAGATGGTAAAGGTGAAGACGAAGCTGTGTTCAGGGCGTTTTCTGCTGACTTGAACACATTTAAATATAGTTATTATACATATTTGAATATATTTTTGTTATATAAGAAATGTTGCATTTTAGCAATTTCTCCCGTTATGGACACCATTCTCTAAAGCATTCTGCTGCAGAGATGCCAAAAGTAATCTGCAAAATGGCAGATGGAAAAGGTGAAGACGAAACTGTGCTCGGGTCATATTCTGCTACATTGAGAACATACAGTTTCTAGGTTTACGCATATCATCTTAAGCTTTTTGTTCAACTACTTTAGAAAGACATAACGTACAGGTTGCACAATGTTTTTGTATGAGGGGTGTGCGACTAACACTGTTAGAACAAAATACGATCGTACAGTGTATTTAAAATGCGACAATAGAAAGAATGTTCATTATTCATTGTTTGAAAACTAACAAAATAGTCATCTTTAAATTCTATAAGGTGGTCATTAAGTGCATTTGGATGAAAAGATATGTGAATTTGTTTAAATGTTAAATGAAGCAGATATATTTGTAATATTAATATTCTTAGTTTTGTTTATCCGAAAAGAACAGGAACAAAGGAGCTATATCATTAACAATGTATGTATTGAAATAGTGTTCAAATGTATAAAAAGTCCACCTTTTTCACAGATATTTGTTAAAAAGGACAACCGGCTCGATACAGTGCTTTTCCGGACCAACCTTTAAATTGTGTTCGAGTATCCGCTTTAAGGAATCCTTTTTACGCCGCTCGGTTAAAACTAATACAATAGTAGACAGGTTATTGATTTGTAAAGAAATGTTGATATGTATATTGTTTAGTTGCCAAATATCACACCCGAAACACTTCATAATTACACAACAGAATGCACCGTGAATCACATTTAACCCTTAAACCGCTGAAATGGATTTAGAACATATTTTTTTGCAAACAGTGTAGATTAAGAGCTGGTTGAAAATGGATGCGAAATATGTTACTGACCAGTGTTGATCACGACCTGACTGCAGTTCGCCAATTATCACACTCACATTCTCTAAACACATAGAAGTTGTATTATTAATATATTCCCAAATAAGTTAGAATGACATAGGATGACTTGTCACAGACCACGACCAGTCTGTATATACGTGAATATAATCTTAATCTGATGAACAGCTCACTTTACATTTATAAATATCGAACAAAATGACCATAAACTATTAAACAACAAATTATTTTAAGTCTGAAGGGATATTATGGAAGGAGAACGGGGTACATATCGCATTGAACAATGTGAGAAGTTAAGGGATGCATTGTTTATATATAAACCCATATCAAATTAAGTGTTTATGTCAATCAAGTCAATACTTTATGGTTGAGTATAAAATATTCATACTGTAAGGTAGCAATCTTCTCTCAAAGTATCGCTTATAGTCAAAGATCTGTGATTTATTCTATTTAGTAATTAACTTTAAATTTCAAAATTTAAATGACCTCTGACTTCCGACAAATATACAATACGTCAACAGGCTAATATACAAGATAACCTTGGCATACGCATTTCTATGTCACCTTCTTTTGGGGGAGAAAATCTTGTGATGAAAACTATGAAATCTGAAAAATTAGAATTACAATGTATTTAAATGTCATCTGTTGCAGTGGCGTTTAATAACAACCGTGTCGTTGAAAGGGTAAAATTAGATGAAATACCGAAGAGCTTCATTACAATGTTGGTTGATGTTGTTTAAATGTCCTTTTCAAGAGGTTTTCTCAGGGACATCTAAAACGTTTTAGTAGTCCTTGGTTTTCAGTAATACTCCATTCTCAATGAATATTAAACCCGTTCCCTAATAGACAATTCTGCAGCAGACGACTTTGAAAATATCTAGACAAAAATGGCTAAAATCTGTTTAACTGAGGGGATAGTTTTTTTTAATATAGAGTTGAAAACATTGTGACAAAAGGGGAAATTTCTCGTTTTGAGCAATTTCCCATTTTGGCACAATGTTTGCAAAAGTCGTCTGCTGCAGAGGCGTCGGAAAACGTCTATATATGGGAAAAGGTTAATAAGCTTTCAATGAAACATGTATATTTGTAAAGACAACATAAAAATATGAATAGTTTATCGGACATGTTCGATTGAATGACACCAGTAACAAAACGTATCCGACATGTTCGATTGAACGACACCGGTAACAAAACGTATCGGACATGTTCGATTGAACGACACCGGTAACAAAACGTATCGGACATGTTCGATTGAACGACACCGGTAACAAAACGTATCGGACATGTTCGATTGAACGACACCGGTAACAAAACGTACCGGACATGTTCAATTGAACGACACCGGTAACAAAACGTATCGGACATGTTCGATTGAACGACACCGGTAATAAAACGTATCAGACATGTTCGATTGATCGACACCGGTAACAAAACGTATCAGACATGTTCGATTGATCGACACCGGTAACAAAACGTATCAGACATGTTCGATTGAATGACACTGGTAACAAAACGTATCGGACATGTTCGATTGAACGACACCGGTAACAAAACGTATCGGACATGTTCGATTGAACGACACCGGTAACAAAACGTATCGGACATGTTCGATTGAACAACACCAGTAACAAAACGTACCGGACATGTTCAATTGAACGACACCGGTAACAAAACGTATCGGACATGTTCGATTGAACGACACCGGTAATAAAACGTATCAGACATGTTCGATTGATCGACACCGGTAACAAAACGTATCAGACATGTTCGATTGATCGACACCGGTAACAAAACGTATCAGACATGTTCGATTGAATGACACTGGTAACAAAACGTATCGGACATGTTCGATTGAACGACACCGGTAACAAAACGTATCAGACATGTTCGATTGAACGACACCGGTAACAAAACGTATCAGACATGTTCGATTGAATGACACCGGTAACAAAACGGTGCACGGATCAGCAAATGGTTACTAACGATCCCTTTGTTATTATTTCAAAGTACTCGTATTGAAATTAATACGAGACTAGAGTGCCTAATTAAGTTAAGAAACGTGTACGGCAGGCCGTTGTCAGTGCTGCATCTTTTTTTGGATCAGAGTTACACAAATTAGTCTTCAAAGGTTGTCTTCCTTCTAGGACCTTTTTTATAACATTGGCACAATGCCAAAATCAAGCTAATAGTGTTAGTCTGGGTTGACGGAAGTGCAGATTCATGCGACTCCTATCTGTAATCAAGGCAGATAACTATGAAAATAAGAAATATTTTCTGACCATCCAGACTGATACTTTTACCTCGTTTTAACATTTAACCCTTTCCCACATACAAGAAATCTGCAGCAGACGACTTTGAAGATATTTTGTCAAACAATGGAAAATCTTTATAATTGAATAGATAATCAATGGCTAAAAGTGGAAAACATTGTGGCAATAGGAGAAGTTGCTTAGCAATTTCTTCTTTTGCCACAATGTTTTCAAAAGTCGTCTGCTTCAGAGGCATCAGAAAACGGCGTCTGTATGAGGGAAAGGGCTTAAGAGTGGTAGTTATTTGCACGCATATCCAAGAGTTAGGAATCATTAATTCCCTAAACATGTATAGTTAAATATATTGTTGAAGCGGTGTAAAACACCATACAAACAAACTAATACGCGGCCATGTTCATGTTGTATTCCAGCCAATCAGCTGTCAGCACTTATACTGCTTTGATTTTTCTTTTCCTTTTAGCTTTAAGATTTTCAATTTTGTAGAAAAAGAATTCTGTGACCCTTTTACAGACTCTTTCAAGTCATGGTTTTTTTTTTGAAACTCGTTGGCAACAGGATGCGATTGTTTTGCCTTAAATGGCCATAGCGAAAACCATAAAAAAAATAATCATCTGAATGTATCTAGCCAATTTCCAAATAACTGTGTTGAAATGTTTCCTGGGTGAACCTCTACGAGATTTCTTGAAGTCATGTTGATTGGTAAAAAACACATGGCACGCCAGAAGGCGGTCCTGTTTTGCCTCATTTGTCTATAGTGAAAACTTACGAAATATTATCCTCCAAAAGTACCTTGTCGATTTCCAAATAATTCCGTAGACATGCTCATTGGAAGATCCTCTACCTGATTACTTCATACCATTTCGACTGGTCAAAAAACATGAACAATCACAGGCATAAGCTGTGTTACCCTTTATGACTAAATGTAAGATTTAGAAAATGATCTACTCAGACAATAAATGACCGTTTTAGAAATACTCCACCAGTACATTACTTTGGTGACCTTCTATTTTTTTCTTCGGATACATTTAATTTGACAAAAGACAGACAGCATAGGGTTGGGTTATTTCGCCATGTGGCATTTGTGCTATACTGCTATGCTTCTCGATGTTCTTATTTTAGCTTACCTGACCGCACACTGAGTAATTGTGGTTAACTGTGTGGTTGGCATGACAACTCATATTGCATAACTCAGGTGAACGATCCATGACCACCATTGCCTTTTCTTTTTATTTCATTCTTGTCCATCAAATGAAACATTCCTAGCATGAAAACAAGTACAAATACTACCAGAGCTCTGGGACGATGTGCATGATCTAAAATCCTTATTTGACCCTCTAACACTATGTTGTTTGTACTCAAAAGAATCGTCTCAGTGAGACGATTCTTTTGAGTACCCACAACATAGGGTTTGCTTTATTAATAAGATAAATTGTGCGAAAAAGAGCTGAATGACCCTCCTTATCTGGACCTGTTAACTACTTTTACCTGTTTTATTGAAATTTATTGGGATTCTAAGTCAACAGTATTTCAGTCACATCTCGTTAACCAGTTTTTCCTTGCATTCTTAGCTGATTTGTCCACTTATTGGCAAAAGAAGAGAAAAGCAGGTCGAAATCAGTTGTGTCAGTCATCGGAGAGACTGCTAACCAAGGAGGTTCTCGAACCCATTACCCCTTGATTGACAGTCCAAACTGACCTACTTTTACCCGGCAGAAAACTATTGACTTACATGATGATTATAGATTCTCTAAAATTTATAAAATATATTCGAGATTACTTTTCCATTAAATTAACCTTTTTTTTTTTATTAAAACAGGAAGTTAAATTGCGAAAGATAATAACCGTTTTCATCTCAATTTCCTCATTTCTGTTTTCAATCATCGTCGTTTTGTTTTCATAGTTAATCTATACAATTTCTTTTTCGAAGGAATACATAAACATTTAGTTAAATCTTATTTTTCCTTGACACGACTGCAATTTGTTCAACTTATAATGACGGTCTTTTATCAAATCGTCATTTTTTATTTTTGAAAAACTGTTTAGCCGGTATCCATATCATTAATTACTATATATATAGGTTTTTTATTAAATTTGAATGGCATTTAAATAGCCTCCAAAATCAATTATTTCATTCATAATAAGTACCATTGACATATTAATAATGGTCTAAGATATCAATGAGAGTCGTTTATAAATGATTAATGGTTCATATTTAAAGTTCACATTTCAAATTATTTAGACTGTTCTACGAGAAAGTGGGACATAATGTGTTTTATACCTGACCAATCCAGGTCAGCGCGGCGGTGCTTCCAACACGGGTTAGTCTTTGCCCTGACACAGACGTAATCTAATGCATCTTTTGCAGCCGATCTTTGTAACATTTATGACAGAAGGAGAATTTGCTAATATAATGAACGTTTGCAAAACAGTTTTAATTTCTTATTCAATATTTATATTCTCATATATAGAATTGTTGCATATTTTTATTTTTGTCTTGTAGTCTGCCTGAGACATGTGGTAAGTAGGAACGGGTTACAGGTTTGCACCTGATGTTGTGTCCAAAAAGAGAAGGTGTGCAAAAAGACGAAACTTTACTCGAATTTTAACTGAACCAACCATAGGGTTCTGGCACGCTTCTTCTTTTTTTTTTAGAGTGTCAGGCCCCTTTTGAACCAACTACTACCTTTATTATCTTTTCAAACTTAAGAGAGGGGAATATTTGAGTAATAGGTTCGATATAGGTATACGTTGCACCTATTCGGTTGAGACGGTTATTTCGTGTATAGTGCAAGAACATACGAGAAGCGACTTGTGATTGTGGTCTTATCGACTCGACTCTCCGTTTTAGCTTTAACAAGCGGGGTACTTCTAGCTAGTTTTCCTAAGAGGTATTTAACCCTTTTACCGCCGAATTTCACAAATCCATTTTTCGTCATGAAATTTGTAATAATCAAATGTCTAAGTGGCAAACAATGCAGAAGCATTTAATTGCCTTTGGCAGCGAAAGTGTTAAGTGTATATATCACATACGGTTAAGATGTTGATCAGTGTATATATCACATACGGTTAAGATGTTGATCAGTGTATATAACACAAACGGTTAAGATGTTGATCAGTGTATATATCACATACGGTTAAGATGTTGATCAGTGTATATAACACATACGGTTAAGATGTTGATCCGTGTATATAACACATACGGTTAAGATGTTGATCAGTGTGTATATAACACATACGGTTAAGATGTTGATCAGTGTATATAACACAAACGGTTAAGATGTTGATCAGTGTATATATCACATACGGTTAAGATGTTGATCAGTGTATATAACATATACGGTTAAGATGTTGATCAGTGTATATATCACATACGGTTAAGATGTTGATCAGTGTATATAACACAAACGGCTAAGATGTTGATCAGTGTATATATCACATACGGTTAAGATGTTGATCAGTGTATATAACACATACGGTTAAGATGTTGATCAGTGTATATAACATATACGGTTAAGATGTTGATCAGTGTATATAACACATACGGTTAAGATGTTGATCAGTGTATATAACACATACGGTTAAGATGTTGATCAGTGTATATAACACATACGGTTAAGATGTTGATCAGTGTATATAACACATACGGTTAAGATGTTGATCAGTGTATATAACATATACGGTTAAGATGTTGATCAGTGTATATAACACATACGGTTAAGATGTTGATCAGTGTATATAACACATACGGTTAAGATGTTGATCAGTATATATAACACAAACGGTTAAGATGTTGATCAGTGTATATATCACATACGATTAAGATGTTGATCAGTGTATATAACACATACGGTTAAGATGTTGATCAGTGTATATAACACATACGGTTAAGATGTTGATCAGTGTATATAACACATACGGTTAAGATGTTGACCAGTGTATATAACACATACGGTTAAGATGTTGATCAGTGTATATAACACATACGGTTAAGATGTTGATCAGTGTGTATATAACACATACGGTTAAGATGTTGATCAGTGTATATAACACATACGGTTAAGATGTTGATCAGTGTATATAACACATACGGTTAAGATGTTGATCAGTGTATATAACATATACGGTTAGGATGTTGATCAGTGTATATAACATATACGGTTAAGATGTTGATCAGTGTATATAACACATACGGTTAAGATGTTGATCAGTGTATATAACACATACGGTTAAGACGTTGATCAGTGTATATAACACATACGGTTAAGACGTTGATCAGTGTATATAACACATACGGTTAAGACGTTGATCAGTGTATATAACACATACGGTTAAGATGTTGATCAGTGTATATAACACATAAATGGACCATTAATACTCTGATAATACTGTTTTCCACATACAGACACTGTCTGACGCCTCTGCAGCAGACGACTTTTGAAAACATTGTGGCAAATTAAGAAATTGCTCAAAATGAATAATTCCTCGATTTGCCACAGTGTTTTCAACTCTATTAACACATTGTACTTCCCTTTATAGAAATTTTACATATGTGTGTATTAGGCTTTCAAAGTCGTCTGATGAAGATGTGTTGTATGAGGGAAAGGGTTAAGACCCATCATCGCCAGACGCGGCTCGTATGTTTGTAGTCTATGTTGGATCACGGGGGCTAACAACACTACGTTTGTAGTCTATGTTGGATCACGGGGGCTAACAACACTACGTTTGTAGTCTATGTTGGACCACGGGGGCTAACAACACTACGTTTGTAGTCTATGTTGGATCACGGGGGCTAACAACACTACGTGTGTAGTCTATGTTGGACCACGAGGGCTAACAACACTACGTGTGTAGTCTATGTTGGACCACGGGGGCTAACAACACTACGTGTGTAGTCTATGTTGGACCACGGGGGCTAACAACACTACGTTTGTAGTCTATGTTTGACCACGGTAGCTAACAACACTATCTTGATTAGAGCCGTATATGACATATATACAATTCTCGAGAACTGCAACTAAATCAGAGGTTCAACATGACCTGCTATAAACAACACATATTTCATAGAGTATATGTTTTACCCTTTCCACCACACAGACGCCTTTTGACACCTGTGCAGCAGACGACTGATGAAAACATTGTGACAAAATAAGAAATAACTCTTAATGAGAAGTTTCTCCTTTTGCCTTAATGTTTTAAACTGTATTAAATAATTATACTTTCACTTAAAATGATTGTTCACATTTTTAATCGGATGTTTTCAAAGTCGTTTGCTGCGGATTTATTGTATGTTGGAATGGGTTAAATAAATGAGCCACATCTCCTGATTTGAGATCTGAAAATACGGCTTGTCAAAAAAAAAAAAACATCATGGTGTAAAGGCATGGCAGGGGCGTAGCTTGGCAATAATCAATGTGTAGGCCGTCTCGTGAGAAAATCAGCATTGTGGACTCTGCGTAAAGTATCGACCGGGATCAGCCTAAGCATGCACACAGGCTTACCCGGATATACACTTTTCGCCTCCTGTGGATTTTCTGTTTCAGGAATCACTACTCTATCCCTGCTGATCTGGTCGATACATTACGCAGATGGGTATCGCCGCAGCTGCATTTTGGGGCATTTTGAGAAAAAATGTGTAGGCACGTGCCTACAGTGCCTAAAGGGAGCTACGCCTCTGCATGGAACAAAGTTGGACTAGCTAGTACAGTTCTTGTTTTTGCTATTTATTTCAGGTAGATGTCATGTCGAAAATAGCACACGTGTAAAACCATGGTTGAAGAGTATTGCGATTTGTAAGTGTACACCAAGATAACCAACGATGCTCGCAGAGACTTCAATAAGCCATGAGTCGACGGCTTTCACTAACCAGGGCACTCGGAATAAAAGGTTAGCTGACGTCAAACGGGGGGCAGAATATTACAAAAAATTAGACCACATCGCAGAGGCTCAATGGAAAACAAACATACCCAAACTACCGGCAATGAGCCGTAAAACGTCATCACTACCGAAAGTCACCACTTCCGTTTTAAGCGAACCAGATTACAACATCCGGCGAAGTACATTACTCAATATGACGTCAACGCCACGTCAGAGCTTTTCGATGGTGTCATCCAATGAGAGTACAGTAACCGCAGTAACAGGCTATACACCAAATAGTCACGTGAGTCTTCCTCCTAATTTGTCTCGAATCACCCAGCATCGCCCATTTATTTTGGAATCTCCATTGGAAGAGGACGAAAACGAGGACCAGACAGGTCCGCATAACTTTAATCCATGGGGTACGAGTCACTCCGCACTTGACGACAAAACAAAACTTACGGAAGAGGACATGCGGCCACGAGAACTCCCCTTTCAGTTCCGAGATAGTAGGAAACTCACGATCAAACCCATACCAAAAAAGTATATGCCAATGAGTAGAGTTGCGGCTAATGAAAAGGATCGCCATCAGAGAACAGTGACCAATTTTCGATCTCGAAATGGAACCATTCGTGTTATCAAACCACTCGAACCCTTGCCAGAAATAGAAAAATTCCAGAAAATTTACAAGCCAGACGTTTTTGATATTGAAAACATAGAACGCGAGAAAACATTCATGATGCTTGAGCGTATAGACAAAATTCTCCATCCAAATAAAAAGTCGCCAAGAATTGAATTAGGTTCTAGCGAGGAGGAAATTTTATCAGCAACTCGTAGTTCTATGACTATAACTGAAAACACAAAAGAAAATACGAATGATCTCCACATTTCTGTCAATGTTCAAGAGCAATCGCCGCGTAAATCTGCCATGAGTCCTCCTCCACCGTTAAGCAGCCGATTAGAAAGTAGTCTTAAAATGAAACGCGAAAAGTCAAGGTCAAGCAAAGGATTGACCAATCAGCGAGCGCGTATACGGTTTAACGAGGATCCTTTTAAACGAGCCCCAAAGACATTTTCAGATGTTTTACATTCTCTAGACATTTCCCAAGCCGACATTGACACGAAATGCCAGACATGGATTGACAAGTGTCATGTTGATTCTAAGTATAAAGGTTCAGATTGAATAGTGCATATTTACTATTTAGCGAAAGGTTTATTTGCTGTTTATGTATGTGACAGTGTGAAAGACGCCGCTTTATTTTCCACCAATTCGACGACTATCAGCGATTAAGCTTACATTGACATCGATTCGCGGGCTCCCGTGTTGACGTCGAATTGAAACGGTTTTAGTTGATTGAATGTATTGAATGATTTGTGTTTAACGTAATTGTCCTCAATGTTTCAGTCATATCACGGTGGCCTGTTTACCTACTCATGTGTTACCTCATTACTCCACACAGCAGTCTTTCAAAGCAACTGGCCAGGGGCGTAGAGCTCCCTTTAGGCACTGTAGGCACGTGCCTACACATTTGCCCCCAAAATGCAGCTGCGGCGATAGACATCTGCGTAATGTATCGGACGGATCAGTCTGCGCGGACAGCGCAGGCTGATCCGGCCGACACATTCCGTCTTAGGGGGATAGATGTATAGAATAGTTATTCCTGAAACAGAAAATCCACAGGAGGCGAAAAGTGTCTATCCGGGTAGGCCTATGTGGCATGCTTAGGCTGATCCGGGTCGATACTTTACGCAGAGTCCACAATGTTGACTTTCTCACGAGACGGCCTACACATTGAGTATTGCAAAGCTACGCCCCTGCTGGCTGAGCGGATGTGCACTTGGTCCTAAACTGATCGCAGCTACCATACGGTTGGGTGTGCGGCTTAATAATAGGCAAATCCGTCAATGCTGTAGGGACACCATCTTATGTGCAAGATGAAATCATCTTCGGTATGTAACTTCGTTACCATGATTACCAAGAATACAATGAAGGTAACGTTATTCAATATACACCGATAATGGGAAAAGTAAAACATACTGATTTATTTTGGCAACATGTTCGAATGCCTGAAAAGTGTTGTATGAGTTGATTGTTTATATTTCTTACGCAGACACAAACATGGATTTACAGCCACACAAGCAGGCAATCCCTTGTTTGTTCAAACTGTGTTTTTAAGTATTATCGCAGAGTATTCATTACATAAATTACTAAATCGTTAATATTCTACTTTGCAGTACGTCCTCGAATAACCGATGGGTTAAAGTTTCATCTATACACGCGATTTTTCCAAGCATTGAAAATAGTTTAGCCCTTTACCTACATGGTACAGATGTGATAGATCTACGTTAAGCCATCATATGACCTTTATACAAAACAATTCAATATCTTACTTCCGATTAATGAGATTGTCATATTCTGCCTCGTATGGATGTTGGCAAAGATTCAATTAGGTAACTATTAGTTATTAGTCTAAGGGTAGTGAATCCATCAATCAAATAACACCTTTTTACTTGACAACCGGCTACTCGGTAAGGTAAATTGAAAAACGGTCCAGGTCAAATTTTAAGGACATCTTTATCAACCATTTCCCACATACACAAATATACTGCTGACAAATTTGAAAACATAAAGAAAAAAAAAGGACAAATTTCTGTGAGTGAAAGGATAACAAAAAAAAATAGACTTGAAAACTTGTGTCATTATGATCATTTTATCCTTTTGTCTCAGTGTTTTTAAAAGCTGCCTGCTTTATATGCGACGAAATGCGGCTACATGTAGGTACATTTAATAACCTCCTTGTTTGACCATAACATTGGTGATCTTACAACATTTCTGCTATAAACATCACGTCTAAATTTCAATGGAGTGTTTGACTTAAAATGACACTTTCAAAAACCACCTCACATGAAAAACGATTTGCTGGTCTTTGCGAAGAGTGAAGTCTTCCCTGCTTATATCTACTAATACACACATTTATGAAGTCAACGGTAACTGGTTTCAGTTAACCCTTTCCCTCATACGACAATTCTGCAGCAGATGACTTTGAGCATATTTTGTCAAAACATAGAGAATCTCTTTAACTTAATGGATAACCTATGATTAAAAGTGGAAAACATTGTGGCGAAATGAAGCAATTTCTTCTTTAGTCACTATGTTTTCAAAAAGTCGTCTGCTGCAGAGGCATCAAAAAGCGTCTATATGAGGAAAATGGTTACGATCCGATTATCCAAACCATTTACATTTAAGTTTGCAATTTAATGGTAATTGTCATGTAATTTAATGGTAATTTAATTGTTTTCGTGAGACGTGACTTATGTTATTGTACACTGTGTGTTATTTATAAATTATTATAGTTATGTCTGTGAATTAAAATCAGTTCCGAAGAAAAGTTCATTTTATTGAATTCATGTTTACACTAATGTTTACACTAATGGCGTCCAAGGAACTCCAACCTTACGGCATTTTCGACTAGAGTAGCCGAGTCCCGGTAGCTCAGTTGGTAGCGACGCGGTCTGCAAATTAACGGGTTGTGAGTTCGATCTCCAGCTCGACCAAGATTCTTTCCGACGTTTAATAAAAGTTATAATGCGTCATTCGTCTTCCACTAATGGAGTAACTGTGGCCGTGACATTACATACAATATGTTTTAAATGGCGATACACCCCAAATTAATCAATTGCGACTAGAGTAGATGAAGATCAACCAGTATTCACAACTTGTTAGTGCAGCAGAACTTTGAAAGCATCTGGAATTAAATGTGAAAAATATCTGTTGGTGAAAATATAATTCATTATTGAACAGAATTGGAAACATTTCAGCAAATGGAAAATTGCTCATTGTGACATTTCCCTCATTTGTTTTCAAAGGTCGTCTGCTGAAAGGTGTCAGTCACTTTTGTATCCTGTCAAAAGAGTAATTGCATGACCGACGACTAAGATTAGCAAGCGTAATCACTGACTGACTTTACTCTTTACTATCACATCGAAAAGACTGCACTACTTACTGGAATTTGAACGAATCTAAATCCTAAGAAACGATGATTCAATGATGAGGTAAAAGGATATCATTGCAGTTAAGGTGTTTAAACACTAGTTCGATCTTTACCATGCAATTGCATGGCTGCATCCAGGTTCATTTGATCTGCGCTATCTAGAAGTAAAGTCGACCCTTCGAACACGGCGTGATAGTAATGTTAACCCATTGTCGCCCCTTTTGTCATTCAAGATACATGAGCGGTTATTTTGACTGCAAGAGCCCGTTGGGCGAGAAGAAGTTCGTTGATTGACTTGTTTGTTCGATAAACCATTACTTCACATGACTTTTCAAAGGTCGTCTGCTTAACATTCATCAGAAGAACAATTTAACAATCTAGAAAACTGTAAGATTTATATTGATAAAGAGTTAACAATATTACAATATCACCTTTTATTGCAATGTTATTAAAAGTCATGTTCAATGGAAGGTGTCAAATGTCGTCTGTGTTAAGTAACGGGTTAAGCAATATCATGGCGTTTCCAGGGAAAATAACGGTACTTCCGGTTTTAATTATCCAAACAACGATGCATCAGTAGTAACGCCATCCCCGTAACACTGAATGTCAAGGAGGTCGCTGTAACCATTACATCCAAGAAACGTTCAGAATCTCATGGAGGTTTGTTGTTATTAAGTTTACCCCTTTCCCTGATACAGATGATACTTGACCCCTTTGATGCAGATGACTTTTGAAAACTAGATGAACAAAGAGAAGTGACCTAAAACGAGAATTGTCGTCTTTTCCAACAATGTTTTAACTCTATAATAACAAAACACCTCCAACTTTCCGTAACCGTTTTCAAAGAAGACGGCATCAAAAATGTGATCATCTGCTCAACGGTGTTAAATTGTCTTAATGTAAAATTGTCTTGTGTGTAGTGACTTCGTAAAGACTCGATATGCTTTAACCCTTTCCCACATACAACAATTCTGTAGCAGACGACTTTGAAAATTTCTACTAAAAAATATGGAAAATCTCTTCAATTGTAGGTATTATAACTGAACAAAGTTGAAAACATTGTGGCAAATGGAGAAATTGCTCGTTTTGAATCGTAACGCATATGAAGCAGACGACTGTGAACACATTGTCGCTATGAGTAATTTCTCTTTGGGTTTTCCACTCTTTTACATAATTATTCTATCAATGGTATATATTTGATCTTCGGCAGATGTGATCTATATGGGAAATGCTAAACTATTTCCATCATAAAGACGCTTTCTGACGCCTCTGTAGCAGAGGACTTTTAAAAAAACCATTGTGACAAAATGAGAAATTGCTCATAATGACCAATTTCTCCTTTTGGCGCAAAGTCTTTAACTCTATTCAATTATTATTCTCAAATATAGAGAATTTCCATATTTCTGACTTCATGCTTCCAAAATCGTCTGCTGCAGATTTGTTCTATGTGGGAAAGGGTTCAAAGTTAGTCCGATTTGATTATCTTTGTTGACAATCAAGATAATGTCATCTTAACAAAAAAATCGGTAGAGTAGTGATGATATAGCATTTATAAACAAACAATCTCGTATACATTCTGTTAATTTTGGTGTAAACAACTTGATTAATTAGCACAGTTTCCAAACATACACTACATACATGTACTGCACTATTTTGGTGACTGGCTTAATCGAGAGAGTTACTCCCCTTGAAATCGATACAATTTACACTAACCGGCCGGTGACCTGTTATTTAGACTATATAGAATTATATAGGGACAGATCTTTAAAATTGATAAGTTCTTGCCTAAAAGTTCAAAATGTCTGCTTTCATTTAATGTAAAGATATAAAAAAAAGTTTATAGCATGATACCTCCATTTTACATTTTAATAGACAACATGCATTCCTTCTTTATTCCATGTAAATTATTGAAAAATCGCGAATATTTCATTTTTAAGTCTATTTTTACCGTATTTCCCATTTTCTAAGGAAATTGTATAAGTTATAATCGTAAAGTATATTTTGTATTCTTTTCAGTCATACACATTTTAAACGAATATGTTTATGTCTTGATACTTCCATTTACATTTAAAAATGCAGAAAACGCCTATATTGAAATATGTATCTGTAAATATGACTACAGTCAGACATACAGAGAGCTCTGTGTTTTTATGTCTCTGACTGCAATTAGGCAAAAACTAAATCTCCAAACAGCCCCGAGCCCTGGTGGCCATGTTTTGTTACCAATCACAGTGCCGTGACGAAATCTCGTAGAGTGTCACCCAAGGAACATTTCTGCAAACTTATTTGAAAATCAACCAAATAGTTTGGAGGTTGGGAGTAGAAGATTTTCAAAGTTTTCACTCGAGCCAATTTAAGGCCAACAGCTCCGCCCCCTGGCAGCCATATTTTAAGACCAATCAACATGGCTTTGTAAAATCTGATAGTCACCCGAGGAATATTTCTATAAAATTATTTGTAAATCGGACCGCAATTGCAATTAGGATAGCCATATCAGGCAAAACAGCCCTGCAACCTGACGGCAATGTCTTTCAACCATTTAACATGGCTTGACGGAATATAATAGAGGGTCACCAAAGGAACATTTCTAAAAAATTATTTGAAAATCGGCCTGACACTTTCGGAGAAGATTTTTTAAGTTTTCACTAAAACCATATAAGGCAAAATAGCTCCACCCCCCTGGCGGCCATAGTTTTCGACCAATCAACATGATTCGAAGGAATCTGATAGAGGGTCACGCAAGCATTTCTACAAAATTATTTCAAAATCGGCCCGACACTTTCGGAGAAGAATTTTTAAGTTTTCACTATTTTTTTTTTTTTTTTCGGTTGCCATGGAAACCAGCATTTTGCATGGATCCAAACAAATTGAGAAATTTAGGAGAGGACATTGAGAGGTTACTTCCTATGAAGTTTCATCCCAATTGACCAAGTGGTTATGGAGGATAAGTCGTTTGAAGCAAAAAGTTGACGCACGCACGCACAATTCGCCATGACATTTCAGCCAGTAGAGCTAAAAACGAGAACGCAGACTCTAAGCAATTTGTCCTAAAGGAACATTTGTGTTAATTGATTTTTTAAATTTTGCCAGTGATTTAAGAGATGTTCAATTTATTCCTTCTTTTAGCTCCGAGAGCCTCTTTGTACAGGGAAGCAGACTTCGAACAATTTTGGAAGCATAAGGAACTGAGGTCTGGCAGTGGAGTCGAATTGTTTGACAAATTTGTCAGACAGCCATCTTAAGAAAAGTGATTTTAATTGAAGTCATTTTAAGATTTTTCTATTTTAAGCCCTTTAGACAATCTTGTAGAGCCTATCAGAACGTTCATTAAATTTTGGTACAGGCCTACATAAGGAACATTCCTTTGAAATTATTTTGAAATTGGTGGATGAGTTGAGGTAATGAAGCTGTTTGAAGGAAAATGATAATGACAGATGAATGGATAGGATGGAGGCCCAAAATCTTCGAAAAAGAAAAAATTGCCTAGGATTATTTCAAACATCATCTGCTGCAAAGGCTTTTACATGTCACCTGTGTGAAGGAATGGGGGTCAAATTATAATTAAAGAGCAGAAACATTTTTTGGAAATTTTCAAAAAGTCGTCTTTTGCAGTGATTCTGTATATGGAATGGGAATGAATGAATGTATATTGTTTTATGGCGCATCGACAGCCAAGGTCATTTAGCGCGCATTTAAATTTTATTATTCATGTTCCCTGGGTGAACAAACCAGTACTAGGCTAGAAAATGTGCCTTGCCCAAGGGCACTCCACCATGACCGAATTGCCGCGACTGGGGATCGAACCCGGGACACCCGGTTTCGAAATCCCCGACGCTAACCACCCGAACACAGCGGATTCCTGTATATGGAATGGGTTAAGAAGGCTTGGACCAGATGACAGAGAGTTTAGTATCAAATACCATACAAAACCTCATGTTTCAATATTTTTATTACAAATAATGCATTGCATTTTTCATAAATGTATAACAAAACTCATAAAAAGCATACTTTTTCTTATTACAGACGTTTCAATGTCACCTTGCATGTTATATGTAAACTGTCTCATTTATCCCTTTCTCTCATACGACAATTCTGCGGCAGATGACTTTGAACATATTTTGTCAAAAAATAGAAAATCTTAATAATTGAATGGATAACCTATGACTAAAATTGGGAAACATTGTGGCTAAAGGAGAAATTGCTCGTTTTGAGCAATTTCTTCTTTTGTCAATATGTTTTCAAAAAGCTGTCTGCTGAAGAGGTGTAAGAAAGCGTCTATATGAGGGAAAGGGTTAAAAGAAGAAGTCATAAATGCTCATAACAAGAACATGGTCATCTTATAAGCAAACCTTACCTCATAATAAACATTTGTTTCAGATACAAAATTATTCAAGGTTAACTTCTCCTTTTATAAACTAAACAATTTTTCTAACAAAACAAAGCTGAGGGTTACTCTGTCTCGTAATTTAAAATTTATTTATAATAATACAAGTTGAAAGTTATCTTTCCTCTTAAGGTGAACATCATCAAACTAAATATTTCTACTGGATGAATACCCCTCCCATGACCTGACAAAAGCCACAGAAAGTGAAATGAAACAATGACCTTAGACCCAGTAATCATACATCAATATATAGAGATCTTTCTTTGATTATTACATGTAAGAATTATCAAAATTCCAGTTTGAATAACTTGAAGACCAGAACTTGTTTCAAGGGTTATTCCATTGTGACCTTGACATTTGACCTACTGACCCCAAAAGCAATAAGGATCTTTATGAGTCAAGGCCATTACATGTATGAAGTATCAACATCCTGGCTTGAGTTTAGATACTTTTGGTAAGTACCAGCCATAAAGATGTTTATTGGGAACTTATGAAAATTGCCTCTTAACTATTTATCTCATCGACAACATTGAAAGGTCACCATTTTATGAAATGATAGAGGTCAAGGTCATACACAAAATAATGTCATTGGTTATATTAACATAATTAATAGAAATCTGTGCCCTTACAATTACATACAAAATGTAGACACCAACGCATACATGTACAGGACACCAAACGACCTTTGGAAACGTAAAATCACATTAATATATATCTTAAATTCTGAACATTGTACATGGATCAAGATTATCAAAAACATGAAAGGAAAAGTCAAAATATAACTCTACAGATAACAAACATTAAAATGGGCAGATCTATTTGGATGACAATACCCAATCAAAAAGTAAAGAAACAACTAAAACTCATTCAGGGGACTTAACCCTTTCTCACATATAGATGCATTTTGAGCTGAAGACTTTTGAAAACATTGTCAAACAAGAAACCGCTGAAGACGGTAAGGCCGGATTGTCGGCAATTTGACCTTGAAAATCGACAAACCAAGGTCAAGGTCAAAGTAACCATAGATATCAATAGAACTTGTTACTGGTTACCTTCAGGCAAAGTTTCAAGTTTGTAACCCTTTCAAGTGCTGAGATTTTGCCTCAACCTGAAACTTTAACCAAAATGTTGACAGACAGACAGACAGACATCCGGACAGACGGACATCGCCAATCTATAGACCGGAATTGCTAGAGCAATCCGGCCAAAAATGAGAAATTTCTTCTTTTTCAAACATGTTTTCAACTCAATTCAATGATTATAAGCTTATTTTTAGTGATGGTTCATGTATGTTTTCTGCTGCAGATTTGTAGATTTGTTGTTAGTGGAAAAGAGATTATACACCTGCAAATTGCTTTGATAATATAAAAAAAGTCCAAAGTTAAATGGAAAATAACTCTGAACAGGAATGATCCAAAATGATGTGTAATTATATACAACATACATGTGTTCCAAGTTATATTCAATAATCCAAACCCTTTCATACATACCACAACTCAGAAGAAGACAACTTTGAAAACATCCATCTAAAAACATGGACAATCTCTAAAAACCAATGTAGATATGATAGATTTGAAAATGTTGTGGCAAAAAGAGAAATTGCTTGTTAAGAGCAAATTCTTCTTTTGCCACACTTTTTTCAAAGGTTGTCTGATGCAGATGCATCTTTACGGGTCTATATGTGGGAAAGGGTTAATATTATGTTATTGTATTATGACCGTCACTGTAAATACTGAGAACTTTTGTATAATTAGGTATATCCCAGGCTTCGGCAATAAAATATACAATAGGTATGAAAGATATGAAAAATTGAAAGAACGCAATTTCAATATACAGTTGAAAATATTGTTGCAAAGAAAGAAATAGATTCTTTTGAGAAATGTTTTCATATCCATCTGCTCTTGATGCATCAAAATGCTTCTGTAAGACAAACAGACAGAGATTGGGATTTAACCCTTTACCTGATACAGATAAAAGTGATGCTCAGACGAAATTGATCAGGCCATTTCTCCTTTTCCTAAAATGTTTACCACTTTGTATTATAGTTTCACTTCAAACTCTTCAGATATAAAACTGTTTTCTGTCATTGTCTTGAAGGCCGACTACTCTTAATCTATCATGATCTAAGGTTAATAGTTGACCATTTTCAAATTGCAGACAACTTTTGAAAACATACTTTCATTTATAGAGATTTTCCAATTTTATGTCTTAATGTTTTTTAAGTTGTCTGCTGGTGATATCTTGTATGTCGGAAAGGGTTAAAGGTTGTTGAAAATGATAAAGAATCTCTATAAAAAACAAAATCTAACTTACATACATAAAATATCTGTGGTATTTAGCATATTCTTTAAAAAATATGAAATAAAAATAAAATATATTTACATGACTTTAGTCAAAGGCAAAATAGTATGTTTACAAGCTAGATTTAAAGTATATACTATTTAACATTTATGAGCAACTTAGTCAAGAAAAATAACTCTTGCTTAATTTAGATTTCTCTTCACCATATTATTGTTCTTGATATGATTGACACTAACACTATAAAAGTGGTTGAACCATACTAAACTATATAACAGTGTACTACATAACAAAATTAATATTCTAATTTGCATCTATGTATACATGTATATGTAAAATTTTATTGTTGAAAAAGTAGCTATGGCAAATGTTGTCAAATATTCTCCTGCAATTCCAGCAATGTCACATAAAATGTTGATAAAACAGACCCTAGAACTTATAAGTGATCTAACCCCCTTCCCTACAGGGTTGACCTATTGTAACATATCTGCAGAGATGACTTTTAATCTTTTCCCACATACAACAAATCTGCAGAAGACGACTTCGAAAACATATTGGCAAAGACATGAAAAATCTTCAAAAATAATGGTTTAATTATTAAAAAGAGATGAAAACATTGTGACAAAAGGATAAATTGCTTGTTTTGAGCAATTTCTACTTTTGTCACAATGTTTTCAAAAGTTGTTTGCTGCACAGATGTCAGAAAGAGTCTATATGTGGGAAAAGGTTAAAAAATAATATTGTGGTTAAAATGAACAATTCCTCCTTAAGCCCAAATTGTTTCAATTTTGTTCGATTATGAAGCTTTCCATATTTTTGCCTACATCTTTTCAAAATTTTCAAAAGATTTATTTTATGTGAAAAATGCCACTAGTTCACAGGGAGCTTTACAGGTGTTTGCCTTCCAGTAAAGAAATTACAGATTCTTAAATACCGGTATATCTTTCTTTGAGACAATATTTTTATATAATATAATTTGCCCTGTTTGTTTTTAAAAACAAGAGTGCAATTTGGCCCTGTATTGCTCATATATTTGGAGTACTTTGACCAAGTTACATTTCTGCCAAATAAGCTTTAAATCAAACTAGCAGTTCAGATGTAAATATTGTTTAAACAATTTTCGTAAAACATTTCTGAAAAATAAGAGTGAAATCAGAGAAGAACGAAAAAAAAAAAAAAAATCTCATTGTACCCGTTTTCTGATGCTGCCTGTCAGCTCTTTTTTTAACCAATAAATATGACTTGAATGTTTTTGTAGTTGGTCACCTAGGTTATATTAATACAAATTAAACTTGAAATCACAGAATAGATCCAGAGTGGAGGAATTTTAAAGTTTTGTCATTTTTACCCCTTTTCTAGTGTTGCATCAAAAGAACAATTTGGAAGAGCAACACCAAAAGACCATGCATGTGCTGTTAAGTTGAAATTGAAAACGGGATTTAAAAGTAGACGTTGTATCATAAATTGTTGATGACTCAGGATGATCGTAAAACCTCACATTGAGCTCTTTCTGCTCAGATGGGATAAAATGAGCATGTAGATAAATGTATACTTGAGTTATTTCTCACATGTTCTCAGAAGTTGTCTAATGCAGAGATCTTAAAGAGTGCTTGCTTCTTGGGGAAAAGTAAACCTTTCCCTCATAAGACAATTCTGCAGCAGACAACTTTGAACATAGTTTGTCAGAAAATAGAAAATCTCTATAATTAAATGGATAACCTATGACTAAAAATGGAAAACATTGTGGCAAAAGGAGAAATTGCTGGTTTTGAGCAATTTCTTCTTTTGTCATTATGTTTTCAAAAAGCTGTCTGCTGCAAAGGCATCAGAAAGTGTCTATATGAGGGAAAGGGTTAGCAAGGTTATTTGTTTCAAGGGGTACTATATCTATAATAAAAGTTTTTCTAAATTTTGGAATAGGGGTTACCCCTTTTACATAAATATATACATACTGGCACACAAACTAAATATATGATAAAGCACTTTTTGGATACATAGCATTGCATTTAACCATTTTCCTTTCTGCAAGATTTGCTCATTTCAAATCAGAATAACTAAAATTTGAACCACAACAAGGATCTGAATTTCTCATCATGAGCAATTTCTCCTTTTGTCACAATATTGTTGAAAACATTGAGGCAAAAGGAAAAATTGCTTCTTCTTTTGCCACAATGTTTTTCAAGCTGCAAAAAACATCAAAAAGAGTATATATGAAGGAAGGTGTTAATCTGTTATGTCAAACTAACTTTAAAGCTGGTAAGAAATTCTGAGCAATTAAACTTTAAAGCTTCTAATGCATTTATATACAGCAACATCTTATAAAGGGGAAACAGTGAGCATGTCAATCTCACATCTTTGAAATATATTAAAAACCCTTTCCCACTTACAAAAAATCTGCAGAAAGCGACTTTGAAAATATCTAGGCAAAAATATGGAATTGGAAAGCACTTATAATAAAAACTGTATCTATTTAAAACAGTGGGAAAACTTTGTCGCAAAAAAAGAAATTGCTTATCATGAGCCATTTCTCCTTTTATCACAATGTTTTCAAAAGTTGTCTGCTGCAGATGCGGCAAAGACATCTACATTGGGGAAAGGGTTAAAGTAACTTCTAGATATATGTAATGCTAAACTACATGTCTAATAATCCCCTTGGCGATGTAAAATGCCCAATTTTTCCTTTCCCACATATGACAAATCTGACAGCAGACGACTTTGAAAACCTATATACAAAAACATGAAAAAATCTCCATAAATACACATTTACATGTATTATGTACATACACATTTTGAGGTACATACACATATATGATGTCCCAACACATATATTATCAACTTTAACTTAATTTACTTTATTGAGCCCTATTAACCCTTTCCCTCAAATAGACACTTTCTGACGCCTCTACAGCAAATGGCTTTTTGAAAACATAGTGACAAAAGAAGAAATTGCACAAAACATGCAATTTCTCCTTTTGACACTATGTTTTACAACTTTTTGTCATAGGTTATCCATTCAATTATGGAGATTTTCTATGTTTTGACAAAATACGTTCAAAGTCGTCTGCTGCAGAATTGACGTATGAGGGAAAGGGTTAAGACTATTTAACATGTTATTCATTCAGTCTTCACATTATATTTCACTAGTCTATAAATACAATTCTTTCAGGTCTTTTAGACAAGTTTGAAAGAGTTTAGCAAAAACATAGCATATAATTTTCCTAATTAAACATTGTTATGTTACTCCACTTGACCACACCTGTAGCTCACAAATTTGTTTTCATGTTACAAAATGTACAATAAAACAACTCAAAAGCACCTGATAATTAACCATTTCCCACATACAACAAAACTGCAGCAGATGACTTAGAAAACATCTAGGAAAAAATGTTGAAAACCTCTATAAATGACAATTGCTGTCATTGCTTATGACAAGCCTTTTCTCTTTTATCCACAAGTTTTAAATCTGTCAATCATTATATTATCAAATAAAATTAAACTATCAAATGATAAATACATAACATGTCAGTCTACATGGTTTAACCCCTTCCCACTTGTTGACGCTTGGTGACGCTTCCGCAGCAGACACTTTTGAAAAGATTATGACAAAAGAAGAAATTGCTCAAAAAGCAATTTCCTCTTTTGTTTTCATCTATTTTTTATAATTTAACTAATTTATGGAGATTTTTCCCATTTTTGTGAATATGTTTTCAATGTCGTCTGTTCAAGATTTGTTGTATGTGGGAATTTAATAAAGAAAACTGACCTTTTGATATACTAGCATTCATGGACAATACCTTCAATTAAGCCTTTCCCTCATACGACTTTGAACATTTTTTGTCAAAAAGTAGAAATCTCTATAATTTAATGGATAACCTATGTCTAAAAGTGGAAAACATTGTGGCAAAAGGAGAAATTGTTTGTTTTGAGCAATTTCTTCTTTTGTCACTATATTTTCAAAAAGCTGTCTGCTTCAGAGGCGTCCGAAAGCGTCTATATGAGGGAAAGGGTTATTAAAGACATTTTCAATGTTTTCAAGGTCGTCTACTACAGATTTGTTGTATCTGCGAAAGGATAAGTACAATGTACATGTATGTTAACAGCTTAAGCTGATATATCTTAACTCGTCTGTATTTTAAACATCAAAAGGGGAGAATTACATATCTTTATATCTCTCGTCTCCCCCCCCACCCCTTTGACTGTCAATGCAAGTAAAGTAGACATGGTCAAAATGAGTACATGTACCAAAATTGTTAGTCAGTCTAACAAAAATGAACAATTTTATGGCCAATACTCAAAATTCATGTTTTTCACCCAAAAGATAGGTAACACTCAGAATTTACAGCATACATTGCGATGAACAGTGTAACTATGATCAAAGTTTGAAAGTCCTGTTTATTAGGAAAAGTGAACAAGTTAAGTGAAATATGATTATTTGACACTGTTGCCAGAAGAGAAATATGTCATTCTTGCTTTAACTCCATCATTGCAGTGAGACAAAAAAAGTGAAATCTGGAAATAAATGTAACCAAAATTGAGAACCAAAGTTGAAAACATTGTGTTAACCCTTTCCCTCATACGACAATTCTGCAGCAGAGGCGTCAGAAAGTGTCTATATGAGGGAAAGGGTTAACCCTTACTCCAAAACAACTAATCTGTAGCAGATGTCTTTGAAAACATTAAGACTATGGAAAATCTCTTTAAATAAAAATGATTATATAGTTAATTAACCCTTTCCCTCATATAAACACTTTCGGATAACTCTGCAGCAGACAGCTTTTTGAAAACATAATGATAAAAGAAGAAATTGCACAAAACGTGCAATTTCTCCCTTTGCCACAATGTTTTCCACTTTTAGTCATAGGTTATCCATTCAATTATGGAGATTTTCAGATTTTTGACAAAATACGTTCAAAGTTGTCTGCTGCAGAATTGTCGTATGAGGGAAAGGGTTAAAAACATTGTGGCAAAAGGATAAATTGTTCATTATGAGCAATTTCTACTATTGTCATATCTTTTTTAAAAGCCTTCTGCAGCTAATGCATTTAAATCGGTCTGCAGATGGAAACAGGTAAAATGAAATACCATAAGGTCCTTCAACATTATCAAATAAGCTGACAACTTGGAATACTGAAGCTTCCAAAAAGAATTTCATTAACACTTTCTCACATACAGACACCTCTTGAAATCACAGTGGCAAATGAAGAAATTGCACAAAATTAACAAATTATCCATTTAGCACAATGTTTTTAAATCTATTCAATAACATTACTTTCGTCTAAAGAGAGCTTCCATATTTTTTTTATTGATTTGCTGTATGCGCAAAAGGGTTAAATTCCAGTTTCTGAAAAATTGCCCAAACTTGAAAACAAGTGCACAGACAGACGGGGCAGCAACTACACGCTTCCCGGAGATGTTTGAGGAGCACAAAAATGATTGAATATTGAGTTATGGATGTCCCTTTCAATAACAAATATACCACACATGAGTATTCAATCAAAGCTCAAGATAAGACAAGTATTTTGTATTCCAAAATCTTTATTTGAGTCTCAAATGTTGTTGGCACTCAAATGAATCGTCTCATTGGATAATAAGAGAGATAAAGTAGGTAAAAGCCCTGTTCACTGCCTCTTGTCTTAATTTTTGTTCCCTTGGATGAATTTAATACTCTAGGAGTTATGCGCAGGACACGAATGCTTTTGCTGTCAACCAATAAATAGTTTGGTTAAAATTGTTGTTTAATGCTGGTTATAAAATAGGATTTCGATCAACCCTGTAAAATCTTCTGTTCTTCAATCTGTGTTTTCACTCATATTTTGCTCCCCTGAAAAGAAACACAAACAAAAATAATGTCTTGCTATTTGTAAGAAATCAGTGATACATTAACCACATACATCAAATCTACAGCAGACAACTTTAAAAACATCTAGACAGAGACATGGAAAATCTCTATTAATAAGAGTCTAATTATTGAATCGAGATGAAAACATTGTGGCAAAAGGAGAAATTGTTTGATATATTTGTATAAGTTGCCTGCTGCAGAGCTGTCAAAAATCATCTGTATGTGGAAATCTGTCAACGTTCACAGATATCTTTAAAGCTTTAGAAATGTACATGAGAAATAATAAGATATCTAAATAAACTTAGTAAATACATGTAGTAAAAACATATATAAAATATGAATCAAAATGATAAAAACTCTTATTATAAATTCAAAACAGAGTAAGAAACATTTAGCAAAAGGAGAAGAGCACTAAGTATTATTCTTTTTCCCACGATGTTTCCAAAACTCCTCTGCAGTGGGAGCAACAGTCTTATCTGTCAGGAAAAGGTTTAATCCTTTCTCACATATAACAAAAGTGCAAAGAAGGACTTTGATAACAACAAGGCAAAACATATGGTAAATCTCTCTAAATGAAAAACTAGAAGATGCTTTTTGAAACAAGAGTATTTTACTGCAAATATCTGTGAAAATTTGATCAGGAGTTCAAATGAAACAGCAAGGAGTGGACACTCAGTTAAAGAAATAGTTTATCAGTAAAAGCCGTTTGTATTTTGAAATCTAATAAGAACTTTAATAAGAATTGAATTATAAAGTTTTGTCAATTTGCACCTTTCCTGATGCCGCTTTGCTGCCCTGTTTGTCAACGAAATCAATATGACTTGAACAGTTTTTGTAGAGAGTCACCCAAAGAACATTTCTGCCAAAAATCTTGGATTCTGACAGATGGATTATGGAAATGGAGGTTTTTTTAAGTTTGGGTATTTTTCTCAATTTCTGATAATGCAGCAACAAAAGCTCTACACAGACGTAAGTCTTTGAACAATTTTGAAAGAGGACCATCAAAGGAACATTCCTGTGAAGTAACGTTGAAATTGGTCAAGTGGAATGGTAGGAGATGTCATTTGTAGCTAAAAGATAAATTTACCTCTTTTGTGATGACGCAAGGTTGCTTTGATTTTGTAATCAATCAATACGGCTTGAACAAATTAATTAGAGGACCTCAATGAAGTAAGATTCCTATTACCTTAACCGGACGACCACACCGCTGCGGACGACACCAGGGTCATGACAATAGCTCTCGTTTTTTCAAAAGTCGAGCTAAAAATGGAATTTCCAAATTATGTAATTTTGCCCCTTTTCTGATGCTTCCTGACTGCTATGTTTTTCAAACAAACAGTATGCCTTGAACAATCTTTGTAAAGGGGAACCCAAGGAACATTTCTACCAAACTATATTGGAATCTGACATGCAGATTCAGAGGAGAAGATTTTTAAAGTTTGGACATTTTGATATTTTCTGATGCCGCATCAACCAAAGTTCTCAATGGAATTTAAATCTTTGAACAATTTCGTAAGAGGGCCACCAAAGGAACATTCCTGTGAAGTTTGGATGAAATTGGTCAAGTGGTTTAGGAGGAGATGATGTTTAAAGCGACTGAAATCAAGATGGCACGGAAAAAAAAAAAAAAAAATAATCGAATTCGCCCTAAATGTTATTCTTTATGTTATCCAAGTAACAAGAGGCCCATGAGGGCCTATGCTCTACTGGTATGGTTCTTTGGTCATTTTCAATCCAGAGCATGTATGTATGGTGAAGATCAGATAGTAAATGGAGGCTCTTTTGTGTTCACAAGCTGTATTATAGCAATTTTTACAATTTCATGGGCCATAATCCAGTCTTGCATGGGCGGATCTAGCTGGTTTTCAAAAGGAACCAAGCTCTCATCAATATTTAACTACTATCTAAGTTTGGTGAAGATCAGATAGTAAATGGAGCCTCTATTGTGTTCACATGCTCAATTATAGCAATTTGGACAATTTCAAGGGCCATAATCCAGTCTTGCATGGGCGGATCTGGCTGGTTTAGGAAAGGAACCAAGCTCTCATGGATATCTTACTACTGTATAAGTTTGGTTGAGATACAATCAAAAGTGAAGACTGTATCGTGTTAAAAAGTTCTTTTATAGCAATTTTGACCATTTCAAGGGCCATAATCCAGTCATGCATGGGCGGATCTGGCTGGTTTTCGAAAGGAACCGAGCTCTCATGGATATCTAACTACTTTATAAGTTTGGTTGAGATACAATCAAACGTGAAGACTGTATCGTGTTAACAAGCTCTTTTATAGCAATTTTGACCATTTCAAGGGCCATAATCCAGTCTTGCATGGGCGGATCTGGCTGGTTTTCGAAAGGAACCGAGCTCTCATAGATATCTAACTACTGTATAAGTTTAGTTGAGATACAATCAAAAGTGAAGACTGTATCGTGTTAACAAGCTCTTTTATAGCAATTTTGACCATTTCAAGGGCCATAATCCAGTCTTGCATGGGCGGATCTGGCTGGTTTTCGAAAGGAACCGAGCTCTCATGGATATCTAACTACTGTATAAGTTTGGTTGAGATACAATCAAAAGTGAAGACTGTATCGTGTTAACAAGAAATTGTTTACGGACGCACGGACGCACGGACGCACGCACGCACGGACGACGGACACATCGCCACGACATAAGCCCTTCTGGCCTTTGGCCAGTAGAGCTAAAAACCAGGGTAGAAAATGTATCGTTTTTTATCAATAAAGTGAACTTGAGTCGTTTTCAATTGTCCCGATGAAGGGATTTCCTATTTAAAAATACTTACCCCGTTACTGACAGGGTAGAAATTGCGATGGAAAAAGTATCGAAAACAAGAAAATCTCACCGATTATAGGGGTATGTAATATGTCAGTTATCATATTTTAATGCCCCAAATACAAAAATAACACTTATTTTCTTAAAATTGGAAATTTTATTTTTTTTCGACAGTTAGGTATCTAGATTTCAGGCGCTTTAAGGCTAAAAGTTAAGTTCAGACGACAGACAAAAAGTGATCAGAATAGCTTACCTTGAGCCTTTCTAAAAAGTGTACAATTGTACAAATTGAAAGGTCACTTTCTCACAAAGGCCAAACATCATGTTAAGTCAAAGATTCTTGAGATATTCAGCCGAAAGCAATTTCAATAAAGTGGCCCATAATATCTTGCCCCTTGATCAGGTTACTCTGAGACAAAGACTTTTGAAGTATTGAGCAGAAACATACTTTGACATTTATATCTCTTATGAGCTTGACCTTAGTCCAATCTCAAGAAGTTTGAAGACTCAGACTCAAAGGGTTCTTGAGCTATTGGATGGAAAAGCATTTGCCCTTTTTGAACAAGTGACCAGGACCTTTGACCCCAAAAACCATGGAGATCATCTAATCAATTAGACTAAACATCCGAAGAAATTTGAAGACATTTGGTCATAGGTTTCTTGAGACATTCAAAAGCATTCCATTTGACCTTGACCCATTGACACAACTAACAATAGGGATAGATTAAAAAATTCATCTCATCAAGATTTAAGAATCTTTGTCAAAGGGTTCTTAAAATGTAATTGAATTAGCCCTTTAAGGCTCTTGCGACCTTCACCATTGACCCCTTAAACAAAGGGGATCCTTAACTTGTTTAGACCACTCCTCCAATGAAGTTTGAAGACACTGGGTCAAAGGGTTTTTGACATATTGACCAGAAATGGTTTTGACCTGTGACCTTTGCAGGTTGGAGACATAATTATTGAACAGGATTGAAAACATTGTGGCAGAAGGGGAACTTGCTCAATAAGATGGAGCATCCAATGAAGTTTGTAGACTCTGGGTCAAACAGTTCATGAGATATGGAGCAGAAATAGAATTGACCTTTATGATTCTTGTGACCTTTACCTTTGACAAATTACCCCCAAAACATTAAGGATCATCTACTTGTTTCGACAATTTCCCATGAAGTTTAAAGTCATTGAGTCAAAGAATTTTTGAGAAATTGAGCAGAAACAGTTTTGACCTTTACGACCCCCGTGACATTGACCTTTGACCAATAAAACAATACAGGTCGTCTATTCATTAAGACCAATAATCCAATGACATTTGAAGACTCTGGGTTCTATGGATCTCCTGTAATTGAGTAGAAAGCAGGTGTGATAGACGGACATTGAAATAAGCAATTTCCCTTTTGGCACAGTGTTTTCAACAGTCTGCTTTTGATAAATGTACCTGTATATGGAAAATATCCTGAAGCTGTCAAATAGAAAGTAAAGTTATCATTGTTTTGTGACGACAAGGGGTCTAAACTCAATGTATACCTTATTATTATATACATATATAAAGAAAGAATAACTATTGAAAAGAGTTGCAAAAGGGAAAGTTGCACATCATGAGCACCGACATCAGATTCTGACGTTTCAAAATGTATGTTTGTGAGAAAATGTTTGAAGTAATCCTTACCTGAATTCCTATTTAAAAACAGACGATCTGTAGATTCACCCATTAGTCTCTCACTTCCTGTATCTCTGTCCGAGTCTATACGATTTTGTAAATTTTCAAAGGGATCTATCAATGATGGGCTGTCAAAATAATAACAATACTCATTATGTTACACTTAAAATAATGACATTTATTTTTACAAGAATTTTCTCAGTTTGTTTACAGGTAACCAATCATTTGGTTCACCTTTAATCTAGCAAGGGCTGGTACCCCTCTCAGTGGTAATTCTTGGGAAACACTAGAAGTGGGAACCAATGACAAATCCTACTGGCTTTTCCTGTAATCTCTCTCAAGACACACCTGTTAATTTTAATTGGAGTTTGTGTATCTTAATTATCTTGAAGTTTTTAAAGCCTTTTAAATTTTGAGGTTCATCAATACAGTACCTTAACATGCCTAGAAGAGGTACAAAGCGCAGGAGGTTGGCAGAGGATGATGCAGAATTGGAAAATCCTCAACAAACAGGGCCAGGTGAGGGCAAAATCACTTCTTCAAATGTTATTGATTTTGAGGAGATAATTAGAGCTTCTAATATTGTCCCTAGTACCGGGTGTGGTGGCGGTTCTGAATTGGTAAATAATGTGGCACATTTGAATGAACCTTGCAACCAACATGAATATTCGCAAAGTTCGCAGTTAACAAGTCTATTGCCAGCAAACCAAACAAGCCTGACCCGGGCAAATGGCCAAATATCAGCTATAAGACTAGCTAATGATGACCTGGCAGCACATATTCCAACATCCCTTAAGCTTAAAATCTGTCAGGGAGAATACATGAATCTTGCTTTATTGTTGAAGGGGGCAATTGAAATTAAAGAATTTTGCAGCGGCAGAATCCTTAAATTATCAGTTGATGGCCAAATCGAAGCACGCCAGCGGGAGTGCAAAGAAAAAATAACAACCATTGAAAAGTGGACAGATGCTTTCGTTATTTATACTTCAATTTACTTGACAGCTAATCCTGGGAAAACGAATGAGATGCTGCATTACATGTACAATATTCGTGAATGTGCACGAAATCAGGGGGGGGAATCCTGGAGGGTTTATGACGAGCAGTTTAGGCTACGCCAGGCCTTGAACCCTACACCTTGGTCACAAATTAATAACGATTTGTGGTGGAGGTGTATGCAGGTTAAAAACCCTAGTGAGAATACACCGGGTAAATCGCAATTCCATCAGTTCCAATATACTTGTAGGGACTTCAATACTGGTGTGTGCAAGTGGTCAAATTGTAAGTTTGCTCATGCATGCTCAAAATGTGGGGGTGCTCACCCAGGACAAAATTGCTTCACAATCTTAGATTGCCCGTTATAACACCTCAAAGTTCATCCCCTGCCCCCTACAAACCTACAGATCATCCTTTTCGTAACCAAAACACAATGTCATAAACAGGGATAAGATATCTTAGGGAAGCTTTTCCAAACAGCAAGTTTATCTAGGTTGACATTTTACGTCGCGTGCGGCAAGGCGGAGAGTCATGGCAAGCCATCGATAGGAAGAGACATCGAATCAATAGACTTGGGAGGCAATTGGTAAAAAACACTGGGCCTCAGGAGTCGTTGTCTATTGATATTAAGGCAAATGAAGGCTTCTTTAGGATTGATGGGGTTCATTTGGATCAAGTGGGACTAGAATTTAATCTGGATTCACTGCGTGATATCCTTTTAAATGCTTCTCTAATCAATTAAATATATAGATCTGGTAGAAATTTTTGGGGGAACTTCTTCAAGGAGCATTAACCCTTTCTAAGTTCTGTGGCGAAAAAGTTCTTCCAGGTGAGGGTTGGTCAAGCATGAGGAAAGTAAGGATAAACCTTACATTGCATTCGTACTTTCGGGTTAATGGTTGTGGCCAACCGTCACATGTCGTTGTTGCTACGGCTTCAGACCCTCAGTGAACGGCAAACCACAATCATTGGGCTAAATTATTTATATAATATGGGTTGCGGTATCTAGCTTTGCACATATAGTCCGACTAGGTTTTGCTCTAGTGTTTTGGTAATTCCTAGCTTTGCATTTTGCAGTTGCAGTTACAACAGTGATAGCGTGTCTTTGCATGTTTGTAGCCATGATTGTGTGGCATTACTTTGCATGTTTGCAGCCATGATCGCGTGGCATAACTTTGCATGTTTGCAGCCATGATCGCGTGGCGTTACTTTGCATGCTTGCAGCCATGATCGCGTGGCTTTGCTCTTTCATCGTATTTTGCAGAAATTATAGTAGCAGAAATGGTTGCGTTTTTGCTTGGGTACTTTGCTCTGAATGCATAAGATTAAACATGCTTGACCTTCTCTTGCCTGGATGAATTTAAACAGACATGCTTGATGCCTTAAGCAATCCCTGCTGATCTGTTTACTCGCGGCCATAATATATCCACTATTGATATAACGTTATTATGTTGAAAAATAGCAACCCTTATTTTAAGGGGAATAAATGGTTTTTTAATACAGTGTTGTGTCATTATAAATTTGACGTTATAAAATAATACTCATTATGTTACACTTAAAATAATGACATTTATTTTTACAAGAATTTTCTCAGTTTGTTTACAGGTAACCAATCATTTGGTTCACCTTTAATCTAGCAAGGGCTGGTACCCCTCTCAGTGGTAATTCTTGGGAAACACTAGAAGTGGGAACCAATGACAAATCCTACTTCCTTTTCCTGTAATCTCTCTCAAGACACACCTGTTAATTTTAATCCCGCCCACCCACCCGGAAATGAGGTATTGCACAGTTTTAATTCGTAATAAAAAATGCTACAGGTTGTTAAAAATACTCCAAGTTTAAGTTTGAATTAATTTGCATTATAGCTGTGAATTATATAGTTGTTTAACAATGGTACTGTTCCTGTCACCAGTTATTGCATTTTTAATCAGGAAAGATTGCTGCTCTTTTTGTTTTATATATGTTTCAGAAGTTCAAGATACACATTCTCAATCAACATAAACAGTTCGATGGTCACAGGGTTGCTATGGAAAGGATTTATCACCACTACAATGATGTGTACATCCAACCAGTGCTCGTCTTGGCTCATTGCCTATTGTTGGACTTACATTGGACTTACAATCTAATTACCACTTCGCCAGAAAGAGGTGCCAACCAGCGCCTTAAGGAGAGCTGTTACTTGTACAAGTACAGGATGTGTTAAACGATCAACATATTCAAAACCAGTGCAGTTAATCTATAGTTTTGATAAGGCGTTTAATTATATTGTGAATAAGAAACTGTTTAACATGGGAACAAAAAGTTTGTATTATAATTCATATTGCAGGAGGATCTTTGTAAATTGTTTTAGTTCATCTGTTTTTTATATTTTTTTTTTTATTTTTTTTATTATTTTTTTTGTCGCGAGTTTTCAAGTGTATAAGCGAAAAAGTTCTTCCAGGTGAGGGTTGGTCAAGCATGAGGAAAGTAAGGATAAACCTTACATTGCATTCGTACTTTCGGGTTAATGGTTGTGGCCAACCGTCACATGTCGTTGTTGCTACGGCTTCAGACCCTCAGTGAACGGCAAACCACAATCATTGGGCTAAATTATTTATATAATATGGGTTGCGGTATCTAGCTTTGCACATATAGTCCGACTAGGTTTTGCTCTAGTGTTTTGGTAATTCCTAGCTTTGCATTTTGCAGTTGCAGTTACAACAGTGATAGCGTGTCTTTGCATGTTTGTAGCCATGATTGTGTGGCATTACTTTGCATGTTTGCAGCCATGATCGCGTGGCATAACTTTGCATGTTTGCAGCCATGATCGCGTGGCGTTACTTTGCATGCTTGCAGCCATGATCGCGTGGCTTTGCTCTTTCATCGTATTTTGCAGAAATTATAGTAGCAGAAATGGTTGCGTTTTTGCTTGGGTACTTTGCTCTGAATGCATAAGATTAAACATGCTTGACCTTCTCTTGCCTGGATGAATTTAAACAGACATGCTTGATGCCTTAAGCAATCCCTGCTGATCTGTTTACTCGCGGCCATAATATATCCACTATTGATATAACGTTATTATGTTGAAAAATAGCAACCCTTATTTTAAGGGGAATAAATGGTTTTTTAATACAGTGTTGTGTCATTATAAATTTGACGTTATAAAATAATAAGTTTTGAAAGGAATCTCTCAAAGATGAACTGTCAAAAATAATAACAATAAGTTTTCAAAGGGATGAGCTGTCAAAATAATAACACATGATTTCAAACGGTTCTCTAAAAGAATAGCTGTCAATACAATAACAGTAACTGTTAACTAATTTATACCATATATTTATAAAGCTTTCTAGTTTTAGAACATTTGAGGAAAAAGCAACCGTCTGGATACATGGGAGCTTAATTAGATTGATTAAGTGATTGAAAGTTAATGCCATTTTCAACAGTATTTCAGTAACATGAACATCATGGCGGTAAGTTCACCTTTCCCTGTGTTTTTGGCTTTCTCGCACCAGTACATCACACACCATTTTTCTTAGACAACTGGTTATCCCTTTCCAACATATAGACTCTTTCTGGTGCCACTAAAGCAGACTGCATTTGAAAACATAGTGACAAAAGAAGAAACAAGAAATATGTGAGCTACTGCTCACTAGTGATACCCCCGCTCATGTTTTGAAAGACATATGTGATGGTGGGGTAAAGGGCCATAACTCCGTGAAAAATCATCCAACCGGAACGCAAACACGATATGCGCATCTACACTTGGTGGTGATCCTTCCTATGAAGTTTCATAAAATTCCAAAAAGCGGTTGCAGAGAAATAGCCCGGAAATGAATTTAGTCATACATAGCCTGATGGTGGAGTAAAGGGCCATAACTCAGTGAAAAATAATCCAACCGGAGCGCAAACACGATATGCGCATCTACACTTGGTGGTGATCCTTCCTATGAAGTTTCATAAAATTCCAAAAAGCGGTTGCAGAGAAATAGCCCGGAAATGAATTTAGTCATACATAGCCTGATGGTGGGGTAAAGGGCCATAACTCCGTGAAAAATAATCCAACTGGAACGCAAACACGATATGCGCATCTACACTTGGTGGTGATTCTTCCTATGAAGTTTCATCAAATTCCAAAAAGCGGTTGCAGAGAAATAGCCCGGAAATGAATTTAGTCATACATAGGGGTAAAGGGCCATAACTCCGTGAAAAATAATCCAACCGGAACGCAAACACGATATGCGCATCTACACTTGGTGGTGATCCTTCCTATGAAGTTTCATCAAATTCCAAAAAGCGGTTGCAGAGAAATAGCCCGGAAATGAATTTAGTCATACATAGGGGTAAAGGGCCATAACTCCGTGAAAAATAATCCAACCGGAACGTTAACACGATATGCGCATCTACACTTGGTGGTGATCCTTCCTATGAAGTTTCATCAAATTCCAAAAAGCGGTTGCAGAGAAAATAGCCCGGAAATGAATTTAGTCATACATAGGGGTAAAGGGCCATAACTCCGTGAAAAATAATCCAACCGGAACGCAAACACGATATGCGCATCTACACTTGGTGGTGATCCTTCCTATGAAGTTTCATCAAATTCCAAAAAGCGGTTGCAGAGAAATAGCCCGGAAACGAAAGTGTTACGGACGGACGGACAGACGGAAGGACGGACATGGGTAAAACAGTATACCCCCCCTTTCCTTCGGAACCGGGGGTATAACTAGAACTATCACTGAAGATGATAAATACCCCCTAAACAGCACCTTGACCTAAACCATAACTTAATAAGTAAAAAAGTAAAAGTGCCATAACTCTGTTAACCCTTTCCATACAGCAATTCTGCAGCAGACGACTTTGAACGTATTTTGTCAAAAAATAGAAAATCTCCATAATTGAATGGATAACCTATGACAACAAGTGGAAAACATTGTGGCAAAAGGAGAAACTGCACGTTTGTACAATTTCTTCTTTTGTCACTATGTTTTCAAAAAGCCGTATGCTGCAGAGGCGTCAGAAAGCGTCTATATGAGGGAAAGCGTTAAATAACATGCAATTGTAACCCCTTGAGGATATGCACATCTCCTCTTAGTATAGAAGCTTCATGTAAAATTGTATTGAATTCCACCAAGTGGTTTGTAAGAAATAGGCCGGACAAAATATGGCTTCCGGCCGACCTACCGACAGACAGCCCGACACTGTGACTCCTACTCTTCGAAAGGGGTATAATTACTCAAATCGTTTCCAAACTTTAGTCTAAATTTTGTCTAGGGCTTATGCAGGAAATTTGTTGGTTGTGGGAAGGGGTTATCTATCATAGGGTTTTGTAGCAATGTGATTTGTCATGCCTACCACAATAACCTGTTTTTCTTACAACCAACATGCCTTGAAAAATCAGATTTCTACAAATTTATTTGGAAATTGGCCCGATACTTTAGGATAAGAAGATTCTTAAGGTTTTCAATATAACCATGTAAGTCAAAACAGCCTCGCCCTCTGGTGGTCATGTTTTTGACTAATCAACATTGCTTAAAGGAATCTGAAAGGGTCACTCTAGGAACATTTCTACCAAGTTATTTGTTATCACTAAAGCCAATAAGGAAATAACAGCCACGCCCTATGGTGGCCATGTTTTTCGACTAATCAACATGGCTTGAAGGAATCTGATAAAGGGTCACCAAAGGAAAATTTCTACAAAATTATTTGAAATTGGCCAACAAGTTTGGAAGGGGATTTTTTTTTGGTTGCCATGGAAACCAGAATTCTCCAATGGATAAAAAAACAAGAGGCCCATGAGGGCCTATGCTCTACTGGCATTGATCTGGCTTGTTTCAAAAGGAACCAATATGTCATCAATGTTCAAATACCATCTAAGTTTGGTGAAGATCAGATATTAAATGGAAGCTCTATTGTGTTCACAAGCTGTATTATAGCAATTTTGACAATTTCAAGGGCCATAATCCAGCCATGCATGGGTAGATCTGGCTGTTTTTTATAAATGAACCAAACTCTCATGGATATCTAACTAATGTATAAGTTTGATTGAGATACAATCAACAAGAGGCCCAAGAGGGCCAGTATCGCTCCACGGCCATAAGGCAAAAATAAAATCTCCAAACAGCCCTGCCCCCTGGTGGCTATTTTTTTACCAACCACCATGGCTTAAAAGAATCTTGTAGAGTGTCACGCAAGGAATGTTTCTGCAAAATTATTTGAAAATCGGCCTGACACTTTCGGAGGAGAGGATATTTTAAGTTTTCACTATAGCCATATAAGGCAAAATAGCCCCACCCCCTGGCAGCCATATTTTTCAACCAATCAACATGGCTTGAAGGAATCTGATAGAGGGTAAGCCTAGGAACATTTCTACAAAATTATTTGAATATCAGCCAAACACTTTCGGAGGAGAAGATTTTTTAAGTTTTCACTATGGTCATATAAGGCAAAATAGCCCCGCCCTCTGGCTGCCATGTTTTTCGACCAATCAACATGGCTTGAAGGAATCTGATAGAGGGTCACCCAATGAACATTTCTACAAAATTATTTGAAAATCGGCTGAACACTTTCGGAGAAGAAGATTTTTTAAGTTTTCACTATGGTCATATAAGGCAAAATAGCCCCGCCCTCTGGCGGCCATGTTTTTCGACCAATCAACATGGCTTGAAGGAATCTGATAAAGGGTTACCCAATGAACATTTCTACAAAATTATTTGAAAATCGGCTGAACACTTTCGGAGAAGGAGATTTTTTAAGTTTTCACTATAGCTATATAAGGCAAAATAGCCCAGCCCCCCTGGCAGCCATGTTTTTCGCCGAATCAACATTTCTTGAAGGAATCTGATAAAGGGTCAACCAAGGAACATTTCTACAAAATTATTTGAAAATCAGCTGAACACTTTCGGAGAAGAAGATTTTTTAAGTTTTCACTATTGCAATATAAGGCAAAATAGCCCCGCCCCCCTGGCGGCCATGTTTTTCAACCAATCGACATTTCTTGAAGGAATCTAATAAAGAGTCACCAAAGGAACATTTCTACAAAATTATTTGAAAATCGGCCTGACACTTTTGGAGAAGAAGATTTTTTAAGTTCTCACTATTTTTTTCTTTCGGTTGCCATGGAAACCAGAATTTCGAATGGATCAAAAAAAATTGAAGGAATTTAGTAGAGGACATTGAGAGGATGCTTCCCATGAAGTTTCAACCAAATTGGCCAAGTGGTTAGGGAGAAGAAGTCGTTTAAAGGAAAAAGTTTACGCACGCACGCACGCACGCACGCACGCACGACGGACAATTCGCCATGACATAAGCTCGACTGGCTTTCAGCCAGTGGAGCTAAAAATAAGGACTGTATCATGTTAACAAGCCCTATTATAGCAATTTTGACAATTTCAAGGGCCATAATTCAATCATGCATGGGGCGGATCTGGCTTGTTTTTCAAAAGGAATCAAGCTCTCATGGATATCTAACTACTGTATAAGTTTGGTTGAGATACACTAAACAAGAGGGCCATGATGGCCCTTGAATCGCTCACCTGATTTTTTTTTTTTTCACTTTAGCTATATAAGCCTCGCCCCCTGGCAGCCATAGTTTCCGACCAATCAACTTGGCTTGAAGGAATGTGATAGAGGGTCACCCTAGGAACATTTCTACAATTTGAAAATCGGCCAGATACTTTTGGAGGAGAAGATTTTTTAAGTTTTCACTATAGCCATATAATGCAAAATAGCCCTGCCTACTGGCGGCCATTTTTTTTGACCAATCAACATGGCTTGAAGGAATCTGAAAGTGGGTCATCCAAGGAACATTTCTACAAAATTATTTGAAAATCAGGCCGACACTTTTGGAGAAGAAGATTTTTTAAGTTTGCACTATAGCCATATAAGGCAAAATAGCCCCGCCCCCCCCTGGCGGCCATGTTTTTCGACCAATCAACATGGCTTGAAGGAATCTGATAGAGGGTCACCCAATGAACATTTCTACAAAATTATTTGAAAATCAGCCTGACACTTTCGGAGGAGAAGATTTTTTAAGTTTTCACTATAACAATAAGGCAAAATAGCCCCGCCCCCCTGGCGGCCATGTTTTTCGACCAATCAACACGGCTTGAAGGAATCTGGTAGAGGGTCATCCAAGGAACATTTCTACAAAATTATTTGAAAATCTGCCAACCAGTTTGGGAGAAGAAGAATTTTTAAGTTTTTTTTCGTTTCGTTGCCATGGAAACCAGAATTTTTCATGGATCCCTAAAATTTGAAGGAATTCTGGTGAGGTCATTGAGAGGATGCTTTCTGTGAAGTTTCATCCAAATTGACCCACTGGTTACTGAGGAGAAGAAGTTGACGCACGACGCACGACGGACGCCGGACAAAAGGCGATCACAATAACTCACCTTGAGCAAAGCTCAGGTGAGCTAAAAATAAAGACTATCGTGTTAACAAGCCCTATTATAGCAATTTTGACCATTTCAAGGGCCATAATCCAGTCATGCATGGGCAGATCTGGCTGGTTTTCGAAAGGAACCGAGCTCTCATGGATATCTAACTACTGTATAAGTTTGGTCGAGATACAATCAAAAGTGAAGACTGTATCGTGTTAACAAGCTCTTTTATAGCAATTTTGACCATTTCAAGGGCCATAATCCAGTCATGCATGAGCAGATCTATGGCTGGTTTTCGAAAGGAACCAAGCTCTCATGGATATCTAACTACTGTATAAGTTTGGTTGAGATACAATCAAAAGTGAAGACTGTATCGTGTTAACAAGAAATTGTTTACGGACGGACGACGGACAAATCACCACGACATAAGCCCTTCTGGCCTTTGGCCAGTAGAGCTTAAAATTGAAGGGATTTTGGTAAGAACATTGGAATGATGCTTTCTGTGAAGTTTCATCCCAATTGAACCACCGGTTCAGTGAAGAAGATGTTGATGGACGACGCCCATCAGACAAAGGGCGATCATAATTTCTCACCTTCAGCGGGTTGTGCTCATGTGAGTTTAACAAGAGGGCCATGATGGCCCTAGATCGCTCACTAATTATACAATATACTGCAATGCAAAACACATCAAGATAATTATTCTGAATGCAACCTCCACAGTGTTAACAAGATTTTCCTTCAATTGGCCTAGTGATCTATATTTTTTTACCCGATATGACCCCTATTCCAACATGGACTAGATATCATCAAGACAACATTCTGACAAAGCTTCAACTTGCTCAAAGTAAAAATGTGACCTCCGGAGTTTGAACTAGATATCATCAAGACAACATTCTGACAATATCCGGAGTTTGAACAATATTTTCCGTTATTGACTTTGTTTCTGACCCAATATAACCCATATTTCGAACTTGACCTAGATATCATTCAGCTCAAAATTCTTACCAAATTTCAAGCTGCTGAAGCAAAAAATGCGACTTCTACTGTGTTAACAAGATTTCCCTTCAAATTGGCCTAGTGACCTAGTTTCTGACCCAATATGACCCATATTGGAACTTGATCTAGAAATTTTTAAGACAAACAATTTCAAACTTCTGAAGCTAAAATTGCAGCCTTTAGAGTGTTAACAAGATTTTCCTTCAATTTGACCTTGTGACCTACTTTTTGACCCAACATGGCCCATGTTAGAACTTGACTTATATATAATCAAGACAAAACATACTGATAAAGTTTTATCATGCTCAAGTTGAAAATGCAGTATCCAGAGTGTTAACCAGATTTTCCTTCAATTTGGCCTAGTGACCTAGTTTTAAACCGGGCCATATTCAAACTTGACCTTGATATCTTTAACCCTTTCCCTAATATGACAATTCTGCAAAAGACGACTTTGAACATATTTTGTCAAAAAATGGAAAATATCTATAATTGAATGGATAACCTATGACTAAAAGTGGAAAACATTGTGTCAAAAGGAGAAATTGCTCGTTTTGAGCAATTTCTTCTTTTGTTACTATGTTTTCAAAAAGCTGTCTGCTGTAGAGGCGTCAGAAAGCGTCTATATGAGGGAAAGGGTTAACAAGATTTCCCTTCAATTTAGCAATTTAGCCTAGTGACCTAGTTTCTGATCCAATATGACCCAAACTGCTGAAGCAAAAATTGCGGCCTCTGGAGTGTTGACAAGATTTTCCTTCAATATGACCTAGTGACCTACTTTCTGACCCAACATGACCCATGTTCGAACTTGACCTACATATCATCAAGACAAACATTCTGATAAAAGTTTCCCTTCAATTTGACCAAGTGACCTACTTTTCTTTTTGATAAACGTACATGAAGGTTAGATGCAAAATGTAGCGTATAGAGTGTAAGCAAGAGCAACTGTTGACGACGCATGGATGCCGGACAAAATGTGATCACAAAAGCTCACCTTGCACTTTGTGCATAGGTGAGCTAAAAAAGGACAAATGGTTTTTTTTTATCAAGTAAAAAAAATAGAAAATCTCTATAATTAAATGGATAACCTATGACTAAAAGTGGAAAACATTGTGACAAAAGGAGAAATTACTCGTTTTGAGCAATTTCTTCTTTTGACACTATGTTTTCAAAAAGCTGTCTGCTGCAGAGGCGACAGAAAGCGACTATATAAGGGAAAAGGGTTAATTACCACATCAAAGGGTTTTGGTTTGATAAGATAGATATTGTGTGAAAAAAAGCTGTATACTCATCCTTATTTGAACCCCTGCTAACAACATCTTCAAAATACCTCATTCACAGTTTTTACAATAAGAAAAGAAGGGCATACCCTAAATATCGTCTAATTCTCTCCAATCTATTCCGTCTCTGTATTTTTTTCATAACATAAAATGTTGTTATTGCGATTATTGCTAATCCAATTGATCCAAATAAAATTCCTAGAAGGGAGTCTCGTGTCCCCAAAATGGATGAATTATCTTCAAACATGACTGGTTCATCAGACTTGGATTGGTCCACTGTATCATTGCAAACCTTTTTGTCTGAAATGTTAAAAAGAATAATGTGTTTGTGAAACACAGTACACCATTGCCCCCTGGCGACAAGTAGGGCAAGGTCAACATCAAGGTCACAAGATCAAACAATTCAATATCACCAGAATGGTCTCATCACAAGCAATATACATGCCCAAAACGAAAGTCCTATCTTTAATTGGTCAAAAGCTCAAACGCTATGGCCAATGTTAAAGCTTTTGGACCAAAAATGTTAAGGATGCCACAGAAACGGGTAAAGTTAGAATAACAGTAGGCTTGAAAATTAAAACGATGGAAGAATATAATAAACTTTTTCATTAAAATATAAGAATCATTTTGCGCAAAATTGTTTTTCCTGAAGCCTCAAATTGAGGCTTAAATATTGTAAATGTCTATATGGAAAGAATAAGGTACCGTTGAATTTTCATTCTAGACTGCTTCCTTTAACCCTTTCCAACGCCTCTGCAACAGACTACTTGTTGAAAACTATGTTACAAAAGAAGAAATCGCTCAGAAAGCGCAATTTCCCCTTTTGCCACAATATTTTCAACTATTATTTAATGATTAAACTCTCATTTGTTGAGATATTTTAAATTTTTGCCAATATGTTTTCAAAGTCGTCTGCTGCAGAATTGTCGTATGAAGGAAAGCCTTAAAAGCAAATCAGAATGTCAGCATGACTACAACAATGAGCACTGCAATAAAAATTCTGTATATTCCATACCATTCACAACAAACGTTATCACATCTGAGAAGGCGTCTCCACATCGTAGCTGAACTGAGAATTGTCTTCCAGCAAGTGAATCTAGCCCTTGGAGAGTAAAACTTCCTGTATAAACCATTGAAGGATAAGGCCTCACTTTGGCATGGCTTGTATTAAAGTCACTGGTATGACCATAGTGTACACTACAGTTAATTCCAGGACTGTTATCTTCCAGTCCAAATATAAGCCATTCAAACTTGGCAGCAGTTATGCATGAGTCCACTAATTCTAACTTAATGTCAACAGTGTAGTGTTGAGTTGATGTAATGGCAAACGTAGCTGAAATGATAATAATAGAAAGTTTCAAGATAGTCTAACCCTTGCCAACAAATCTGCAGCAGACAACTGTGAAAATATCAAGACAAACATTTGGAAAATATCTTTAAATGTAAGTATAATTTTCAAAATAATGTCATTATGAGCAATTTCTCTTTTGCCATAATGTTTTCAAATACTGTTTGCTGCAGATGCCTCAAAATGTGTAAGCATGTAGGAAAGAGTTAAAGAAAAAAAAAAAAAAAAAAACTGGAAATATTTAACTGCAAACTTGATTATAGCAAAACACTTGTCCTTTTCAAATCAGGGTTTAGATAAGTTTCCAGATTGAATTTGTTCTTTTCTTTTTGTGTCTATTTTTAGTTTTGTTGGCTATCTTGTGCAGCAAAGCAGATTTGTAAAAGGGCCACTAAAGTCACATTTTACACATTGGTCAAGGCGTTAAGGAGGAGATGTCATTTTCTTTTATAATTTAAGCTCTGCTGTCCACCTTGTATTGTGATGCAGTCTTGTTTGAACAATTTAAGATATTTAAAGGTCAACCTATTTAATTATTTAGAAATTGGACCAGTTGTGTTGAAAATGAGGTTTGATTAGAAAAAGGACAGTGAGGGATGATGATCACAATAGCTAACCTCCTTGTGAAGGTGAGCTAGAGAGGGACAGAAGTGAAGATCAATTTGCATGTTCTAAAAACCTTATCTAATCATTTTACCCTATGTTGTGGGTACTCAAAAGTATCATCTCAATGAGATACTTTTTTTGAGTATCCAGATCATAGGGTTTGTTTGGATGATAAGATAGATATTGTGGGGAAAAGAGATGAATAGAACTACACCTCGGAGTCTGAGTGAGAGAAGATAAAGTGATTTCTCTTTTGGCTGGTTTCTTTCACAGGTGTCAGTCTCGTTTAAAATCTAAAAATAGCATTTTACTATATATTGACAACGTTGAAGGAACATTTCATTATCAACGGTAAATTAATTTTCTGATCGCAATAGCTATAATTTACCTTAAAATGTATTCACATGTTATTATTATTTTCAATACAGTAAAAGTGAGTTATATATCAAATGTTATTAGATTTAATGGAATTATAAGCAAGATATAGCTTTTATGTAAAACTGCTACTCGCGGGACATCACAGAGGTGATGTGAGGTCTGAGTAAAAACTCATAAATCAGATGATTTTTCCATTTTTAAGAAGTCATAATTTTAATGCGCTGATATCATATGGCAATTATATATTACTTGTTTTACAGCTATAAAACATGGTAAGTAATCTGTATTCAGGAGTTGTGCGCTGAAAATCTTTATCTCCGGCTATTTTATACGATCAACTCATTTAACATGAAAATAGATTACAACTGTAAAAGATATTTTAAAGAAGAGGGCCGTGATGGCCCTGGATCGCTCATCTGATTTTTTTTTCACTTTAGCTATATGAGCCCTGCCACTTGGCGGCCATAGTTTCCGACAAATCAACTTGGCTTGAAGGAATCTGATAGAGGGTCACCCTAGGAACATTTCTACAAAATTATTTGAAAATCGGCCTGACACTTTTGGAGGAGAAGATTTTTTAAGTTTTCACTATAGAGATATAATGCAAAATAGCCCTGCCAACTGGCGGCCATGTTTTTCAACCAATCAACATGGCTTGAAGGAATCTGAAAGTGGGTCACTTAAGGAACATTTCTACAAAATTATTTGAAAATCAGCCTGACACTTTCGGAGAAGAAGATTTTTTAAGTTTTTACTTATAATAGCCATATAAGGCAAAATAGCCCCGCCCACCTGGTGGCCATGTTTTTTGACCAATCAACATGGCTTGAAGGAATCTAATAGAGAGTCATCCAAGGAACATTTCTACAACATTATTTGAAAATCGGCCAGACACTTTCCGAGGAGAAGATTTTTTAAGTTTTCACTATAGCCATATACGGCAAAATAGCCCCGCCCCCTGGCGGCCATGTTTTTTGACCAATCAAAATGGCTTGAAGTAATCTGATAGAGGGTCACCCTAGGAAGATTTCTACAAAATTATTTTAAAATCTGCTAACCAGTTTGGGAGAAGAAGATTTTTTAAGTTTTCACTATAGCTACTATATAAGGCAAAATAGCCCTGCCCACTGGCGGCCATGTTTTTCGACCAATCAACATGGCTTGAAGGAATCTGATAGTGGGTCACTTAAGGAACATTTCTACAATTTTTTTTGAAAATCGGCATGACACTTTCGGAGGAGAAGATTTTTTAAGTTTTCACTATAGCCATATAAGACAAAATAACCACGCCGCCCTGGCGGCCATGTTTTTCGACCAATCAACATGGCTTGAAGGAATCTGATAGATAGAGGATCTTACATGAGTGCTTATTTGTTATTGTTTTTATGAAACGAGTCAACTGAAATTTTATGACACGAGGCTCTGCCGAGCGTCATATTCGTTTCAGTCGACGAGTTTCATAAACATGGAAAAGTTACATACAAGCTCCGTCTATAAAAGGTGAACCCGTTCAGACAGAATTCACGATAAGGAATGATAACTTCAAACCTGCGTGCCTGTATATTTTGTATATGTATTTATGTTTGTCAATGACTACCGGTATGTACTTTGTATACCTCAAAGAGTATTCTGTTCTATAAAATAATGCTATGTTCTGTTACAAATATGTATATAATTAAAAGAAACAAGTAGGTAGGAAATAAAAAAGAGAATACAATTTGTGGGGAAATGATTGAAAACATTGAGGACAAAATCTCCGAGGGATGTATTGAACATTTACTGTAAATATTAACAAATATAAATTGAAATTACAAATTAAAATCATAAAATGTTGAAGCTAATTGAAATTTTTTGTTGTCTTTCACTATAATCGGTCAATTAACACCTTACTATCGATATAGAGTATACAGTACTATAATCGATAAGTTAAACGAAATCTCTACCCCATTTACTCTATAGTATCAGTTAGACGAAATCTCCAGAATCCAACAAATATATAATAGGGTTTATGCCGCATACGAATAGAGTAACAAACATCTGGATGTTACAAATATTCCATTCATTTATGTAATGAAATACAACATATTATTAATATAGGAACACATTGGACAATAAATCATAAGTGATATTTAATAATAGAGTTTATAAACAATTATAATGTTTAGCTTGTAAGTATATATTACATATAAGACATAATAATCCTTCTTATTTATAAGTAATTAAGATAGACGAAATCTCTACCCCATTAAATTTTACTCTATAGTACCGTATATACTCAGTTATAAGTCGCCCTCGTCTATAAGTCGCACCCCCTACTTCGAGGCCTAAAGTCTAGGGTTTGATGATTGACCCTCTTATAAGTCGCAGTTAGATTTTTGATTTTTTTCATGTCAAAACCCTATGACAAGCAGCGAGATATAACCCAAGTCATCATGATCGAGCATCAAATTTTTTGTTTAAAACATTCATATAATGTCCAATTAGTTTTATGTAAGCATTGATTTATAGTCTAAATAGATTGTACTATCATAAGAAGCGAGATATATAACCTTTAGTCATCAAGATCGAGCATCAGCTTTTTGTTTACATTATTTGAACATACAATGATGTCCAACTAGTTTTAATTTGTTTTATCTAAAGAGATTTACTGGGGAATACATAAACCGGTTTTGTCCGGTCACAAAAGGCCCCAGGTTATGTGAAAACACACTCGTCTTGATTAACCCTTTGTTTTATCTTTTGTTTCTTTTTCATATTGAGAAGATTGAGATGCGGGAAAGGGTTAACTGAAGGGGTAGAGGGTAGATGGAGGGAAAAATCGGCGTTGCATAACTGAAATTAATTCGCATACAGTGATAATCTGCTAACTCAGATTAAATTCGTCCTTTTCCCATGATGTTTCTGAGGCAGCTGAAAACTTTTGAAAACATTGCTAATTTCCCCTTTGTTTGATAATATAGCTTTCGTTTATGGAGTTTGTTCACCCTTTTTAATCAAAATCCACGGTTCAGCGACCTCAATTCTAACAGTCAAATAATTCTAACACAACTGTCGCGTGTAAACCACACAGGTTTAAATTATCATCAAGCTAAAGGTGTTACATGTAAAATTACCCGAGGTCAAATTCTGCAGACGTGTACGTATTAGAGTGGGTAAAAACCGATAATTGCATTGTTAGCAGTTTGTATTTAATACACTTTAGCTACAGCTATTGTCTTTGTTACGACTCTCAAATACTGCAGATGTATCACAGTGGTAAAAGCCGATAATTGCATGTTTATCAGTTTGTACTTAATACACTTTAACGTCAATTATTGACCGTGTTAAATCACCCCGTGTGTAGTCTTGGGATTGTTTGTGGATTAATTATGACAATTTTGGTCCGACTTTTTTATCTCTTTAATTGGATCTGTGTTTGTTTTTTGCTTTCTAATGGTTTAATTTGGTACCATCACCCATGCAGGCCAAAATCACGGTGAAATGGGTCTTGTCATGGCCATTATTATGGCTTCTTTTTATCACCTTCTGCAAACATGGACTTTCTAATTAAGATAGTTTGACAGCTACGTGTGTACGTGTCTACACAATGACAAATTATCACTTTCCCGCATGCAACAATTATGTACAAGGCTACGTTGAAAACATCAAGGTTTATTACATTATTTTTTCAATCACATATAAAGTGACATACGACCTAGTAACAGTATTATGGTCTGTATATTTAAGCATCTGGACTTGAGCTCCGCAATTTATATTTTCACAAAATTCAAAATGGCTTCCAATCGAGCTGAAATCGAAACAATAACTTGGAACAAATGACTTTTTAAATGTACATTCATAAGTTATATATTTTTTCTAGTGTTTGTTTTTATAAACAAATCAATTCTATAAGATATGTTTCTTTCAATCAAACTTGATTTATTCTGTTAAATCATCATTTGAGTCGCCCTTTTTATCAATGACCGGCCTGCACAGTTTTTGACGATCGGTGAATTGGAGGGTAATTTTTTCTGAATTTTTGCTTGACCCTCTTATAAGTCGCTCCCCCCACTTCACTTTCGATTTTGAAGGTAAAAAAGTGCGACTTATAACCGAGTATATACGGTATCAGTAAGACGAAATCTCCAACATCCTAAGGGTTACATAGAAGCCCCGTTACATATACTCTCACTTCTTTGACTACTACATTGATACTTTCACTAGCAGACAACGTTTGGCTCACCCTGGTGGACCTTTTAGGTGATTCACAGTTTATTAGCATGTCATAATTTTGTTGAGATTGTTGACGAGTTTTTAAGAATGTTTTAGTCATTTGAGTTTTTGACAAGCAGGTTGACAACCACATTCTCTTCATTTGATTATTTGGATATTTGTGACATTTGGCAGAAAAGAACACTGTTAAAAGCATATGCTTTTTATGAAAAACAGTTTCCAACTAGGGTTTGCTTAATAACAAATTGCCGTTCTCAAACACCCAGCTTACCCAATATAATTATCATCACTTGGACCAGCATTTTGGATCGTCTGTCCTCTCCGGACATCTGCTCATCACATTGATTTGCCTACAACTTTTCCAGTTTTATCCCATTTTACAGATGTATTTAATTGGCAAATACATCAATTTGTTAATGTACAATCAACTTAAAGAAACAACTGCGCTATGAGTTGTTTCACTTTCCATTGTTATTATGTAAAAACTCTCTGAATATGAGAAGTATTTGACAATTAGAATTAAACCGGAAGTTACATTCAGGAAATAGACACCAAGCTGGTTCCAGAACTTTATTAAGTGCAGGGCCAAGTGTCATTTACCTTACATAAACAAACAAACAACTGGACTTCTGGCATGACATCTTATCTCATTTTCTATTGGTTTACGAATACAAGCAAACAAATACGTGAGTGTTAAAAGAGTATGAGCTTCTAATTTATTATACAACAATATATCAAACGTTCCACATTTAATTCAAAATCGATACGCTGTTTTGTTGGGTTATTTTCCAGGACATCTAGTATTGTTCACGAGCGTGATCTCTCGTTACTTTAAATAGATGTGCACGAGATATTGGGTAGATGAATTTATTTATGCAATCTTTCATTTACCCAGATTCAACAAATCATCATTGACATGAATTTCCATCAGTGATAAAGAAATAAACTGGGTATGAACTTTCGTTGTATTACAATTATAACTAATAAGGAGGAGTAAACTGGTTTTTTCATAACTTTATTTCTCTTAAAGTCTTATTACTTAAGCAAACCTTTTGTTGTGGATATTCATTAGAATTATCCACAAAAATGTGTTTGATTTAAGTTCAGAATGTCAAATAAGTGTTTTGGAATACCTTATTTAGAGCTCTGGTGAGATATTAATTATTTCTTATATATATATATGTTTCCTAAATAGTGAGGCAGATTGAATTTTTCAGGTGAAATGGTGACAGTCAATGTCAAATTGATAAAATAGAACAAATCATGAGTCAAAAATGAAACTGTATATAGAATATATTTAAATTTACATGTTTAAGTAGTAATACCCAAATTGTAATTTTGTATTCATTATTTGGTGAAGTTAAATTTTTAATATTTATTGACGCCATTCAACAAATGAATATTGATACCAATTACTAAGGATTCGCTACAAAGCCTACAATATCGACTCCTCATAATGCTTGGCCAGTCTTGTTTATACAGGTTACAATGATTAGATTAATGATTATTATTAATATGACATGTTTATCATAAATTTAGCAGTATTATCACAATTTTAGTTGTCACACCTGTAGCGAATCTTAATTCAACTGTGGTGAATCATGATGCGGTGAAGTGACCTTAGTATTTCTTTAGAATTGATGGAACTACAGGGTGCTATACCTGAATATCCTGTGCTTGGTACTCTCTATTTATTCGTTGTGTTGAGGTACATCATATTCTATCTTTTACAACCGCTGGTAGAGAGAGTGAGCTCCTGATCAGCTGGTTCCCTATATACATAATTCGCGCCACTATGGGTTCGACGCTATGTGGCTGCGTCACAACAGTGGCGAGGGGAGTTGTTATTGTGGCGAATTGTTCAAATACCAATATACCATGGGCTTAAGGATTCTGTTTCATGTTGTTGTCTTCTTTGCTGCAGCTTTGAAAATACTTTGTTGTAGTTGTACCAATTATGAATTTTAAATGTGTTACAAGTTGTTCTTTATTAAATTTTTGCCGTCTCAATTGTTACATTTGCAAATATATAGGTCTGCATGTATTTGCCTTAAAGTGTAACATCCATTAGAGTGTACAGATTTCTAGATAACTCTTTCCCTCAAACAAGAAATCTGCAGCAGAAAACCTCTTATGAATATGAAAATCTTACTACTGATAAGAGATGAAAACACTGGCAAAAGGAGAAATTTGTTAAAATGTTTTCAAAAGTTGTCTGATGCAGAGGCATTAGTAAGTGTTTGCATGTGGGGTTAAAGGAAAGTAAACTGGCATATTCCCTTTCATATATCCAAACCCTATGTTGTTTATACTCATGATGAGACAATTCTTTTGTGTACACAGCACAGGAATAAAGAATCAAATTAAGATTATAAAAACCTTATCCAATTCTGGCATCTTTGTCATTAATGCATACTTTAAACCTTTCCTACTTGTATTTTGAAGCATCAGCAGTAGATTTCTTTTTAAAGCATTTTGCCAAAAGGTAAAGTTCCTCATAATGACCAAATTCTCGATTGGTCTCGATGTTTTCAACTTTGTTCAATAATAATTCTTTTATTTATTATTATAGCAAGGTTTCAATACTTTTGCCGAAATGTTTTCAAAGTTGTCTGCTGCAGATTTGTTGTATGCAGGAAAGAGCCAATGCTTGTTTATATAGTTATTAGATCAAATGGTCCAAGCAACACGTTCACGTTAAGAATCAACTTTTTGTGTCACCTGCTTAGCATGGTAGGCACTGAGGAATTACTTTTTTTTTGTCTGGCGTCTGTCTGTCTGTCATCACACTTTTTCATCACGTTTTCAAATAACTTTTTTTTCTACTCAAAGGATTGGAATGAAACTTCTGACAAATGTTTATATCAATCTTTGTGATGGGTTCACAAAAGGGGGATAATCCAAATATTTTTTATCAGAGTAATTGCCCCTTTTCTGTCAAAAATTAAAATTTTCTGACAAGGCCCCGGCAGGTGACACACGTGCTCCGGGGAGCACTCCATTCTAGTTTCTCTATTGGTTCTTATTACTTTTGCGGTGAAGATTCACCTATGCTTTTTCTTTGGTCTCGGCCTTGCAAGTGAAAAATCTGTATACAGTATCTAAGGAATCGCTTCCAAAAACATCAGAACGGAAATGATCATGTAATTCTATGTAATTTGGTATTTCCAAGTACTATATTTATGTTTACATGAAAACATTTTATGGTTGTCTGGCATAGGAATGGCCTAGAATGAAGAAGTGAGAGTCTATCTGTCAAGACTTGCACAAGTTATAATTTATCGCCTGTTTATTCTCGAGGATCTTTTGTCATGGTTTTGGGCCCTACTGGTGATGCACTCATCAGAAGTGAACTGAGATCTTCAACACTTACATACCCCTAAGAATACTTACTATTGAAGAGAGCACCACACAAAAAGTTATCTATAAAATCAGGTACATTAGGTTTTTGTCCACAGGTTGAAAATGAATGAAGCTGGTCAGTGGTCACTTCAACCTATTTCTATGTTAAATGTCGACTTAAATGGCACATAATCCATATTCCTTTCAGTTGAAACATCACAGAAATGCTTCACTTACATGTTCCTTCAAGGCATGTAGATTTTACATAAACATGGTCTAGAGTTGTTGAGCTGTTGTGCTTACTCGGTAAATAAATTTTGAAAAATATTTGAAGCTCTTGGAAAAATAATAAATATTGTCTAATTCTCAAATAATTTTTAAAACAAACCCCAGGTTTACCCCAACTTGACTGTCAGTTTTTGTCTTTCGTACCCATAGTGAGAAGAATATTCTCCCCATAAATAAGCTGCCATAGGTTTTACTCTTTGTAGCAGATACTTTCTTCTTTTGCCATAATGTTTTCAAAACTTGTCTGCTGTAGATGCATCCAAAAGTGTTTGTATGTGGAAAAGGAGTAAGATATAAAGGGTTTAAAGTATCTATGAGCAAGTATGACAGGAGAGGCTTTCATTAATGATTGTAAACCACTTTTCCACATAGGGGCATGGCACGCAAATAAAAAATAGAAATAAAGGAAAATCTCTTATATTATAGTCTAAAATTATTTAGAAAACATTTTCATTTTTATGCCCCGGCATACGAAGTATGAGGGGCATATAGTTTTCCGGTCTGTTAGTCCGTCCGTTCGTCCGTCCGTTCGTCCGTCCGTGCGTCCGTTCGTCCGTCCCGCTCAGGTTAAAGTTTTTGGTCAAGTTAGATTTTAGTGACCCTGATGTTCTATCATTATGAAACTTCACACAAATGACAATCAACATATCATTGTTTAAAAAATTGTATCAATTTGAGGTTGGACCAACTGTTCATCCGTCTGTTCGTCTGTCTGTTCATCCATTCCATTCTCAGGTTAAAGTTTTTGGTCAAGTTAGATTTTAGTGAAGTTGATGTCAGATCATGATGAAACTTCACACAAATGACTATTAACATATCATTCTTTAAAAAATTGTATCAATTTGAGGTTGGACCAACTGTTCGTCCGTCTGTTCGTCTGTTTGTTCGTCCATTCCATTCTCAGGTTAAAGTTTTTGGTCAAGTTAGATTTTAGTGAACCTGATGTCCTATCATTATGAAACTTCACACAAATGACAATCAACATATCATTGTTTAAAAAATTGTATCAATTTGAGGTTGGACCAACTGTTCGTCCGTCCGTTCGTCTGTTCGTCTGTCTGTTCGTCCATTCCATTCTCAGGTTAAAGTTTTTGGTCAAGTTAGATTTTAGTGAACCTGATGTCCTATCATTATGAAACTTCACACAAATGACAATCAACATATCATTGTTTAAAAAATTGTATCAATTTGAGGTTGGACCAACTGTTCGTCCGTCCGTTTTAAAATATAGTTAACAACCGGGGCATCCGTGTTCCATGGACACATTTTCTTGTTTTTAAATAACTTAACAGGCCCCTATGCTTTTTCACATAAATCATTAACTTTTTGGTAAAGGGTTGATAAGCTGCTTTTTTCACAACATATTTAAGTTTTATCCAGTCGCGGCACTACGGTCATAGTGGAGTGCCCTTGGGCAAGGCATATTTTCTAGCCTAGTACTGGTTTGTTTACCCAGGGATCATGAATAAGTGAACTGTCGCCGTGATATAACTGAAATATTGTTGAAAGTGGCATAAAACCCTATATATAATAAATAAATTTAAGTTTTATTATCTAAGAACGCAATTTCTTCTTCTTACTGATATATGGGGGAACGGAGATGACAAAAAGAGTCAAATACAACATAGAACATGGATATTGGATATAACAGTATATGAATCAGTTTCCATGGTTACTAAATATGCCTAACAATAGTTATGGTCATCACGCATTAAAGTTGTAATAATCTAGTTAGGTTTTTCAATCTACTTCTTAGTTATATAATAATAAGTACTGGTTGTGTTTACCATACAGTAATCTGCTTTAACCCTTTCCTTCATATGACAATTCTGCAGCAGACTACTTTGAACATATTTTGTCAACAAAAATAGAAAATCTCTAATTGAATTGATAACCTATGACCAAAAGTCGAAAACATTGTGACAAAAGGAGAAATTGCTCATTTTGAGCAATTTCTTCTTTTGTCCCTATATATGTTTTCAAAAAGCTGTCTGCGGCAGAGGCGTTAGAAGGCATCTATATGAGGGAAAATCACATGCAAGCACAATTTGACGCAACACTATGAAAAATCTCTGTAAATGAAAGAATAATTGTTAAATAAAGGTGAAAACATTGTCGCAAAAGGAGAAATTGCTCATTTTAAAAGTTGCCTGCTGCAGACGCATTAGAGATCTTCAGTATGTGGGAAAGGGTTTATCTTCTCTCTACAATATGACTCTCATTACTCTATAAATACCCTATGTTGTGGTTCTCAATAGAATTGTCCCAATCAACATCATAGGGTTCAAGGATCAAATAATGAACACTAAATATAAGCCCTATTTAAAGAAGACTTCTGAAAACTAGCCATCTGCTGCCAATTTGTTGTATGCGGGAATGGGTCAAAATACCCCTCCAATTCTTAAAACTCAACATGTTTGACTCTGTCAAGTTGGACCTACAAGTAGAATGTCAATTTGAATTGACCCCTCTGAAGTGCATGTATACGGAAATTTAAACTAGTTTTTGTGGAAAATTGAGAAACTGATTTGTCTGGACACATAAATTGAAACTACACTCAATTCTTGGAAAATTGAATAACTGGATTGTCTGTACGAGGAAATTTAGATTAAACTTTGTGGACAATTGCCTGCTAGGTCATAGGGCAGAACTCTTTTTTTCACATATATCAGGGTCATTTATGCAGCAAATGAGTAGTTGGAAATTAAAAGTTTGATTGCTATAGACAGGGAATTGATACTCAAAGGTGGTCTTTAGCACAGGTTTGACACCAGGGGGGTTGCTTGTTTTCCTTATATGTATAGAGTAAAAACTTTGAAAACTATTGAAGTTCTATTAAATCATATAAGCGATATAGGTCCATCATGGCCCTCTTGTTATATTTACAGTGTATAAAGTAACTAGATGAATTTAATTAATGACAGTTTATATATCGGGGATTGCCTTTTGTCTCAACTTTGTGGTGAAAATTGCTTAATCATTTAGGTTGAAGGAAGGACTGATATTTATTTTTCCTCTTTTTCAATTTCTTTTTTTCTCACCAGAGCAGATTTTCGTATAATATACCCAAAGTGCAAACTTCTCCAAATATTTGCATGATCTATTCATATTGGTTATAAAAAAATCCTCACATCAATCAAAAAGAAGGGACTAGTTTCACTTAAGTGAACAGACTTTAAAACAAACAAACTTGAATGTCCTTTTGATGACTCATTAGTCATTACCAAAATTGCTCAATCCAAATGATTGGTTTGAAAACAAATGACTACCTTGTGGCTAAGAAGCACTTAGAAGTTTCCCTTTTATGACCATGGTGTAGAGATTGGAAAATTTTCTTGTAAAACACCTTGACTGATCTCAAAATAATATGAAAGGAATGTTCCTTGGGCCGTTCCTCTACCAAAAGAGCTCAAACTTTATTCGCTAGTAGTAAAAAAAACATTGTTGCCAAGATATGTGTTAAGTTTTAAGATCACCTGAGCACAAATTACTCAGGATGAGCTATTGTGACCACCCTGTGTCAGGCGTCTTCCACAATTTCTTTAAGCAACATTTCTTCTTAAATCTCTGAGTTCATTGTAGCCGGACCTCACGGGAAAGTTCCTCAGGTGTCCTCTATAAATTTTGTTCAAAGAATTAAATGAATTTCAAACCTTTAATTGGTCACTGCTTCATCAGAAAGGGGATAAATGTCAAAACTTGAAAAATTATTGTCTGATTTGATAATAATTAAGCTCAAATATTCCATGGATGACCTCTACCAAGTTTATTAAAAGAAAATCTGATTCTTTAAAACACATGGCTGCCTGATTTGAAAATATTTTTGCACCAAAATTGTCCTTGCCTGGGTTGACCCTCTTCCAAGTTAGTTATAATTATTCTAATCTGATAAAAAAGAAACATGCATGCCAGGGATTTGGGCTCGTTTTCCTTATAATTGTATATAGTTAATACTTAAACAATTATCTAGTCTAAAAGTTACAAGGCCGATTTAAAAATAATTGGACACAGATATTCCTTGGATACCCCTAGGATTGTTCAAATTATTTCTGTTCACACTTTCCTACAAATAACTTCTCCTCCTAAACCGCTCAACTAATTTTGATGAAACTCTTTCAAAATCTTGTGTAGATAGGTTCCTGCAATGACCCTCTACATCATTTTTCCAAGCAATAATGATTGGTTGATAGCTGGTGGCATAAGAAAAGAGGTAAAATAACTTTTAGCTACAAATTATAATTCCTGCTTAACCACTGGACAAATTTAAACAAAACTAAAACATATTTACAGCGTTAACTTTTGGAGTCCTCTTTCAAAATTGGTCAAAGATATCATATCTTTACAGATCTTTGGTTGCTGCGGCATCAGAAAGGGAGAAAAATTCCATTTGAAATTATTCTTCTCTGAATCGGCTTTTCTGATTCCAAGATAATTTGATAGAAATGATTGGTTGAAAAACATGGTCGGCAGATGACATTGGTAAAAGGGCAAGATTACAAAAAAAATCCTTTCTTATTTAAGTTTTCATCTGATTTCAAGATAGTTTCGCAGAAATGTTCCTTTGGTGAAGCTGCACATAATTTGATCAAGCCATAACGATTGGCAAAAAAAGATAGACGCCAGACAGATTCAGATAGGGGATAAGCTGAACTTTAAGCTTTAAACAACATCTCCTAAATCAATCGACCTAGTCATCAACCAAACTACACATGAATGTTCCTGTGGTCACGTCCTCTTTCAAATTGTTCAAAGACTTAATGCCTTATTACTTAAATGTCCTTTACTGATAAGTTGTTTGACATTTGTAGGTCATTTCCACTCATGATTTAATGTTCACCTTTGTTAACCCTTTCCCACCTGCAGATGCATTTTGACGCAATAGCAGCAGATTTCTTTTGATGAGCAAATTCTCCTTTGGCATAAATTTTTTCAACTTTGTTTAACAATTACGCTATTTTTTATGGAAATTTTTCAGGTTTTTGTCACTATGTTTTCAAAGTCTTCTGCTGCAGATTTGTTGTATGTGGGAAAGGGTTTTTAGCAGTAGCACTTAATTGCCACTATACTATCACTCAGGTGATCAATTTAGGGCCATCTTGGTCCTTTTGTATTCTATCTTCAGTATAAACTATTTTGTTCAAATAACCAATTCATTTTGAGTGATCCGCTTAATTTGGAAGAGAAGTCAAAAAAGAGTTTTCATGTAGATCACTTGATATTCTATTATTGAAGGAATATTGGAACTCAAACAGAAAATCAATATATTCATAATGCCAGTCATAATTATTGTTTGATTAAGCAACTTGGTAAACTTCCAACAGAGGCCTTAACCCTTTCCCTCATATAGAGGCTTTCTGAAGCCTCTGCAGCAGACGGCTTTTTGGAAACATAGAGACAAAAGAAGAAATTGTACAAAACGTGCGATTTCTCCTTTTGCCACAATGTTTTCCACTTTTTGTCATAGGTTATCCATTCAATTAAGGAGATTTTCTATGTTTTGACAAAATATGTTCAAAGTCGTCCGCTGCAGAGTCGTATGAGGGAAAGGGTTAACTTAAATGAAAGGAGAAGAAAATTTGGCTTTATCCCTTAATATCTTTCTTATCACTCAACTAAACCCTATGTTGTGGGTGCTTAAAAGTATCTTTTCAGTGAGATGATTCTTTGAGTACCAAAACATAGGGTTTTGGGGTCAAATATGTATTCAAGAGCTCTGTAATCCAAACTAGTCTACAATAAATGTAGGGACATACATAATTTAACCCTTTCTGACGCCAGTGCAGCAGATGACTTTGAAACAATATGTTCAACTCTTTTTAATAGTTTACTCTCATTACTGGAAATTGTTCACATGTTTGCCAATATTTTTCAAAGTCATTTGCTGCAGGTTTGTTGTATGTGGGAAAGGGATAATGAAGACATTGAAGCGCAGCAAAAGATTTGGTTCTTATTTTATGTATAGCCTCAGTTGCTCAATTGTTCAGTAAAACACAAGAATTGTCCATACCTGGGGAACAAGTTTGAAAATTGGCTCACTGAGACAATACTCTGTCTAAATTCATCATTCACCAGTCGTCTGCAGAGCATCAGAAAGCAGCTATATGGGAAAGGGTTAATGAACGAATTTCTCCTTTTATCAAAATGTTTTCAACTCTATTACATTATTATACTCTCATTTATATAGATTTTCCATATTTTTTCCTATATGTTTTCACAGTAGTCTGCTGCAGATTTGTGTTATGTCGGAAAGAGGATTAAATGATATTAAATATGTCCTAGATTTAAATAGAACATGTTTGTAAGTACATGTGTACTGAAGCAAACAGATCACATTGCGCAAGGTACACACTCTTTACACTGAACCCACTGAACATGTAGAAAAAAGCATGCATTGTTAAGGCTAAACATATACTATTTTCTTTAAGTTATAAATTTAAAAACGGAAAACTTGAAGTAAGCTTTGACAATTAGAACCATTGTGGAAAAAGGATAACTTATTAATGATGAACAATTTCTCTTCACCTCTTTCCCACATTAGAGCGAAAAACAATTTGGCAATAGAGGAAATTGTTCATCCTTTTGCCAATTACCCATTACTGGTATGTTCTCAAAGGTTGCCTGGTGCAGATTTGCAAGAAGTCATCTTCCACTGGGAAAGGATTAACCCTTTCCCACATACAGGAAATCTGTGGCAGACAACTTTGAAAACAGCTAGGCAAAAGTATGGAAAGTCTCTACAAATTATGAAACAGTTATTGAATAGAGTTGAAAACATTGTTTGCCAAAATGTTTCTGGCAGTGGGAATGGATTAGGTTATAAAATGGGACTATCGTGAAAGATTTATTGGTTTATTGGCACACATAAAAAGCTAACTCTACTTTTTTCCCCCTACCAAAATCAACGGGTCATTAACATTAGGTGTAGATGTGAATTGACATAATTTGTCTTTCAGGCAGACCATTTATACTGATTTCGATTAAGTTTTATTTTACCTGCCTTGGCAGTTTGCCATATTGGGAACACATCTCTATTGTACGGCTGTAACTTATTTTAAGGTCACACATGTGTTCTTTTGAAAAAACATAATCTGTCTTGGCCAACTGGTAAGCTCAACAAATCTGTAGCAGACAACTTTGAAACAATAAAGGCAAACAACCAGAAGATCTCTTTAAATGAAGGTGTTATTATTGAGTATAGCGATGAAAACATTGTGGAAAAATGAGAATTTGCTCATTAAAACTACAATGAGCATTTTTTTTTTAAAAAACTACTTTATTCTTCTGTATCTTTAGGTTTAATTATTGGAATGGCAGACATTGTCTGGACATTGTCCCCTTCTTAAAAAACTGCATATACTGACATAAGCCCCTTCACATGCGGAGATTATTCCCTTCTTGTGCGGACATTTAGCTATTCACCGGATTGCTGAAAGAGGTCATTATCTCCTTCGTAGATGGACATTATCGTCTTCAACAGACATTTGGCACTTCAATATTTATAACGAACATCTATTTAATCTGCATCGGTTTAACCTTTTCCCACATACAACATGACGATATTGACTACATCAAGGCATTAGTAGGAAAAGTCTCTAATATAAGTACTGAAAACAGTTGAAAATATTGTTATGAAAGAAGAAATTGCTTGTTTTGATGACCGCTCGCCTATATAAGTAAGTAAAAGCCAACTGTAAAACACACAAATTGCGGGTTGAATATTTGTAATGAAAATCATATAATTGTTGCATTTAATTCCAATTTATAAATGATCTGATTTTTGGTAGACTTGCGCATGCGCAGAGGCTGCCATAGTCATAGTGAGTTTGAAGTCACGTGATGTATATGCCCTTCACCACCAACAATCAAGTGCAATTTTTGGTTTGACTAATTTGCGAATGCTCACAAAAGCAAACATAGAGTAACGAAAAAAAAATCCGATTATTCAAGCTTATAATAGAAAATAACAAGTCTTGTAAGTGTAAATATCATATTTAAAGTGTACACAATTATTTAGATATCACTACGCCAATATAGCACTGCACCGCGCAATTACCCTTTGTAAATTGTAACCCTTTTTTCCCTCTCGGCAGAGATGTAAACATCCACTCGCCCGCTAGCATAAGCGAGTGGAATGAAGGATCGGCTAGTACGAAATTCTAGGCGCTAGTCCATACATATTCGTTCATGTCCTTATTCATAAAGATAGTATGCATTGCTAAGCCTTTTCTTTCTCTTTCTCTCAGTCCATCTATTCCTTCGACAACGATTAACGATGACTGTTGCATTTTGGATAGGTGCTTTCGACAAGGTCCGCGTCTAAAGAAACAAATTTCATCAAATGATTTGAGCGCTTTAAATCACTTGTTTATAAAGCGTTTAGAATACTTTGATTATAATAGGCAGAACGAATAACGAATAAATCTTGCAAGAAATCGATCATTTCTTTCGGCCAAAATCAGGTAAATGACCCGCGGATATTGGTTGTTACAACATAACTGATTCATCCTTTTATTCTAAATTTGTATTACACAGTTCAAAATTAGATTTTGACAGTTTGTTAGTTATGATTTTGACGCGATTCAAGATTTTGACGCGATTATTTCGTTCATAGAGTTGATTACTAACAGATGACTAAGTTGATGATGGAAAGAACATTAACAAGTTAAGTTAAGCTAAAACATGCACAGGCAGGCGAGTGTTTCATTAGGATAAGTGCAACACTCAATTCCCAATCCTGCTTGCCCTTTAACAAATCACAACCCACCCCACAATATAAAAACTCTGCAGCAGACGAATTAAAAAAATCTGAGCAAAGATACAGAAAATCACATTTATTGGAAGTGTTATCATTGAATATAGTTGAAAACATTGTTGCAAAAGGAGAAAGCTTGTTATGAGCAATTTCTTCTTCTGCATCAATGTTTTCAAAAGTCGTCGGCTGCAAGTGGGAAAGGGTTAAATAAGAAACACTTTTTCAAATGATAGTCAGTTGGCTATTCTAGTATATAATGTCCGTCTTAAATAATAATGACAAAACTTTCAAAAAACAAAATAAAGATTTTTTACAATTTAATTGAAAACACATTTAATCAAAGTTGGGAAAGTTGTCCCTTTCCGTGCTTTTTTTATGAGAGTTCAAATCACAAGCAAAACTTATGGGACAGAGTTGACAAATAACACATTGACACAATTTCAGATTTAGGCTTTGTTTCTGTCAAACTGCTGAAGAAGACAACACTGAGACACACATTTTGATTAAAAGTTTATTTAAAAAAAGGAATAATTTTATTTATGATAAACAACATTACAATGATGGTGTAGAAAATACATGTCAACAATACATTTTTCAATTTGCACATTCATTGCACAGACCAAATCTTAGCAAGTTTGAAATTATGGACCTCTCAGCACATTTTTTTCTCAATTCATTACTTCTTGGCAGGATTTTACTGCTAAAATTGATGATTTTTTTTTATTTTTGGCCGGATTGCTCTAGCAATTCCGGTCTATAGATTGGCGATGTCTGTCTCTCCGTCTGTCTGTTCGTCAACATTTTGGTTAAAGTTTCAGGTTGAGGCAAAATCTCAGCACTGGAAAGGGTTACACACTTGAAACTTTGCCTGAAGGTAACCGGTAAAATAAATATTCATATATGCACTTCTGTATCTCTTCTTAAACGATCGCAATTCTACCTTCAGTACTTTGTACTTTGATATTATTATCTGGTCATTTTAGGCAAACTGTTAAACACACTTTAATATTACGGCCAATTTTGTAATGGTCCTTTATAATGTCTGCTATATGAAGGGGTTTATGTCAATCATTTAATTAATGATGAAGCGGATAATGTCCACCTATGAAAGGGATGATGTCCGCCATGCACAAAATGACAAAGGAGCTAATGTCCACCATGTTTAAAAATACGAAGTGGCTAATGTCATATGCAATTTTTTACGAAGGGGATAATGTCCAGAGGGGGTTTATGTCTACCATTCCAATAATCCTGAGGGATTAATGTCTGGCTACCTAATTATTGAACACTTACAGACCATAAGCCTGGGGGGAATAAGTACGTCCTCTACACCATGATAGAATCTATTTGGTCCATTACCTATCCATGTGTGACTTTCTAACTTGTTTTATTGATCCACATACTTATTCATGCATGATTTTCTGACCTCCTTCATGGCTTGTCTTGTTTACCCTTTTCCACATACAGTTGCTTTTTGACACATGTGCAGCAGATGACATTTAGAAAACATTGTGCCATAAGAAAAAATTGCTCATGATAAGCAATTTCTCCTTTTTGCACAATGTATCCAACTCTACCCAATAGTTTTACTTTCTCTTATAGAGATTTTCCATAGTTTTGCTAAGATCATTTCAAAGACTTCTGCTGCAGATTTATATTAACCTGATCCTGACCTGTGCACAAACAAATAGATATTTTATGACATAACATTTTCAGGAAGATTAACAAACCCTTTCCCACTTGCAAATGCGTTTTTGACACATCTGCAGTAGCTCCAATTTTGAAAGCATAATGTGGCAATGGAGAAATTTCACATCATGTGTAATATCTCCATTTGGCACACTTTTATTCATCTCCAGTCAATATTTCAAAAGAATTTCCCAATATGTTTGCTTAGATGTTTTAATGTCGTCTGCTGCAGATATGTTGTATGTGGTAAATGCTTATACTATATGTGTCTTGTCTCCCAATACATGTATGTCTGTTTTTATAAACCTATAAAACCCAAAATACATGGAGTGTTTATTAAAAGTGCTAATAAATACATACAAACAGGGCTGTACAAAAAAAAAATTCAGCCACTTGTCCAGGACAAGTGACTTTCAGAATGCCACTTGTCCTGCTAAGATTCTCACTTGTCCCACTTTTCTGCAGACCAAGTTTAACATGCGACAAATTTAAGAATTGCGTGGTAGCCCGGATCGCGGTTTCTTGAGTGTTTTATTTGTTTTTTAGTGGGTTATTTTCTAGTTCAGTATAAAGATAACATTAAGAGCACACACTGTACATGATTTAAGGGTAGTGACCAATTCAAATAACATTATTGCAAAAGACCTGTAGTGTAGCATTCAGTTAAAAAAAATGAAATTTGGAAAAGAGAAATGTTCTTACAAGTCGTTCTGAACCGGTTTGCACCAGTTTGCAAACATCGCATACCGAAAGTAGAAATATGGATCAAAATACATTTAAGGGAATATTTTAATGAGACCGATCCATAGGTAATTCCCTAGCTTTCATGAAATAACACAGCCCAATGAACAATTGTCACTTATGATTGGACAGCCTTATTGGATACATATATATCACGTTAATCGACTATTACTGACGCGATTCGGTTGGCTGAAATCACTCGATCTGATAGATGGGTAACTCCGCCTACTGTTATTGATTTATTATGGTCACGCGCGAGTGGTTTTTCGCATGTAACATACAGTCAAATTTATACACAACAGACATGTGTGTTAGTAATTAAGCCGGGCTACCAGACACAGTAATTTACATTCACTGTTACGTAAATGGGTTGATATAATGGGACGTGGATATTTGGAAAATGCCACTTGTCCGGGACTGAGATGTTGCAATTAGCGACTTGCCCGATGCGATTTATGACTTGTCCCGGGCGTCGGGCTATGGGATTTGTACAGCCCTGACAAATGAGATATTCTATTTATCACATGAAGTGATTTATGAGGCACTTTGCAGGAAAAAAATATACATTTTGCCAGCATTGCCGGTTTCGGCGCCAAAGTGACTAACAGTATATAACGTCAAACTGCTGACGGGACGTCATTTTTAACTTGACTATTCAAAGAATATGAGAGCTTTACAACTCGCCCCGACTTCGGCGACCGGTTTAAGTTTTAGGGCAAGTTGGCATTTTCATTCATAAGTATTTGTGCTAGGGCTTTCATATTTGGAACATAGTTAAAACTTATACCTTTCTTCACATTGAATGCTGAAGATGCTGAGTGTGACCTTTTTTAGGGGGGTATAAGACATGATTTTTGTTTGATTTTGAGAGTTTGAGATAAATTCATAAGTTTTGGTTACATTCCTTTTTAATTGTGATCATTCATTTATCAAATATAATTCTTCAACATATCAAACAGGTTTTGGTGTTTGAAAAACCATTTTTTAAGGTTTTGCTATTTTTGGACTCCGTCAGTTCACTTCACACTTCACACATTTGTTAAGGACCATAACACAATTAGGTTACACAACTCCATTGTATCCTAAATATGGAGTTATGGCCCTTGATTGAATTAGGAAATTTGATTTTTTATGTTTGCCATAATAATATAGTTAAGGTCTAGGTAATGTTGTTGACTAATAACACTAGATATGCTTCATCCATTTTCCTGATGTACGCTTTTGATGCTTCTGTAGCAGAAAGCTTCTGTTTTTTCTAAAGTTAAAAGACTTTTGATGCTTCTGCAGCAGATGACTTTATATGCTTATGCTGCAGTAGACAACTTGAAATACTTCTGCAGCAAACTAATTTTGAAACACAGTGGAATTTTGAGTAAGTGCTCTGTATCTTGATGGTACATATTATTCCCCTTATCATACAGGACTGCCTTGTTAGATGCATTTTGAGGCGAATAAGGCAGATGACTTTTGAAAACATTTTGACAAATGGAGAAATTGCTTGCAATGATCAATATGTATTCAATATAGATGTATATAATTTCATTTATAGAAATTCTGCTTAGTTTTGCGTTCATATTTTCAAAGTCATCTCCTGCATAAATGTTGTATGTGGGAAAGATGTTCTCAGAGAAGATAAGTCTAAAATCTGTCTATCAGGGTTAGGATTACCGGTACTTGGATTTATCCAACAGACCAATGTGAAAATTAATGAGCGTATTAACTGTTTCCGCTTGTAGATGCATTCTGCCGCATTTGCAGCAGACAACTTTTGAAAACATTGTGGCCAAAGGAGAGATTGCTCATAATGAGCAATCTCTCCTTTGGCCACAATGTTTTCAACTCTTTTTAATAATTAATCTCTCAATTATGGAGATTTTTCATGTTTTTACCACAATAGTTTCAAAGTAGTCTTCTGCAGATTTGTGCTAGACAGCTTCAATGATACTTTGAGAGAAGAAAAAACTACGAAGGTCGAAAAAATTGATGTAAAGGATTGTGGCCAAGTATAGATAAAACTTGCTTTTGCTTGTGTATCAAAACATGTAAATAAACAGTGGAGCTCAATCAGGCGTGAAATGTCAACCCTATCATAACACAATGTGAAGAGGAGCAGAAGAACATTTTGATACAATAATTTATACTATCATACAACATATAGTTTTTATACGCCGCCGGAGGCGGTCGTATATTGGCGTCATCTTCTCCGTCTGTCCGTCCGTCCGTCCGTGCGTCCGTACGTCCATTTCTTGTGAACGCACCTCCTCCTACCGTATCTTTTCAAAACTTGGTCAATGTCATAATTATAATGTGTAGATGTGCATGAAGCGGCGATTTTCAGGTTCATTGATATTTGCAAGATTTATGTCCCTTGTAACTTAGTCTCTGTAGCTGATTGATATTGCAGCCTTGTGAACGCAACTCCTATGTTTCTGACTGAATCTTTTCAAAACTTGGTCAATGTCATTACTATAATGGGTAGATGTGCATGAAGCGGCGATTTTCCAGTTCATTGATTTTTGCAAGATTTTTGTCCCTTGAAACTTAGTCTCTGTAGCTGATTGATATTGCAGCCTTGTGAACGCAACTCTTCCTATGTTTCTGACCGAATCTTTTCAAAACTTGGTCAATGTCATGACTATAATGGGTAGATGTGCATGAAGCTGCGATTTTCCGGTTCATTGATTTTTGCAAGATTTATGTCCTTTGTAACTTAGTCTCTGTAGCTGATTGATATTGCGGCTTGTGAACGCAACTCTTCCTACGTTTCTGACTGAATCTTTTCAAAACTTGGTCAATATCATTACTATAATGGGTAGATGTGCATGAAGCAGGGATTTTCCGGTTCAGCAATTTTTGCAATAGTTATGCCTTTCGAAACTTGGTCTCTATAGCATATTCACTTGAGAACGCAACTCAAGTTTCCAAACAGGTAGAAGTGCATAAAGCAGGGATTATCCGGTAGAGTGATTTTTACAAGAGTTATGCTCAGAAGGAAAAAAGGATACATATCGACACTGCCATACTTTCATATCGGAAACCTATAGGGTTCTATCTCTGTTTATATGTATCGTATTTTTTTTTAGTTAATACCAAAGTTAGCTAGGCTGGTAAGCAGAGTAAGACTTTCAACTCTGAACAAGTGTGGATAAACTGTTTTGCTCAAGGAAACACCCGGCTGCCCCTGCAGGGATCGAACCTACTACCCAGGCAACCATGATCTCAGGTCCCTGTCTCTTCCAGCTAAGCTAACTGGTCTCACAGACTTCATTTTGAGCTTATGTATACAGACATGTTAAAAGCAATAATTAAAAGGACCAATCTTGATCTTTATATTTTGTGGCGACGTATATTGTGGCGGCACTGGCACTCTTGTTTATTTATGCCGAAGATAATGCAACCGTTATCAAATTTTATTTATAACAAAAATTTTTTTTTTATTGACATAAGGCCTCCGGCCCAGAAAGATTATGTTAATATCATGGTACATCTTCAGACTTCTTGCAGCACATGTTTGACCTTTTACCTGATATGATATTGTAAGAGCTGTACGTATTGAAAAACATATGAGATTAAACATTTGAAAACTTAAATATGTTTTTTATAAAACATTGAAAACATTACTGCAAAGTGAGAAACTGGTCATTTTCAGAAGTTTCATCTTTTCCCAGCATGGTTTCAATTGGAATATTTTTATCCCCCGCCTATGAAATAGGGAGGGGGATATTGAAATGGCGTTGTCCGTCTGTCCGTCCTTCCGTCCGTCCGTCCGTCACCTGCATTTTCTCAGTAACTAGCTGGTAGAATTTCATGAAACTTAAAATAAATATGAACCACTATACTGGGATGATGCCCGCCCAATTTTTTTTTTGATTAGTCAATTTTCCTTGGAGTTATTGCCCTTGATTTTTTGAAAAATCTATGTTTTCAGCCATTTCTCAGTAACTAGCGGGTAGAATTTCATGAAACTTAAAATAAATATGAACCACTATACTGGGATGATGCCTGTTCATTTTTCATTTGGATTAGTCAATTTTTCTTTAGAGTTATTTCCCTTGATTTATTAAAAAATAATCGTTCGCAGCCGTTTCTCAGTAACTAGCGGCTAGAATTTGATGAAACTTGAATGTAATATTAACCAACTTCCTGCCATTATTCCCCTCCAACTCTTTTTTGGATTCCTTAATATTTTTTAGAGTTACTGCCCCTGATTTATTAAAAAATCCACGCCTACAGTTATTTCTCAGTAACTAGCTGCTAGAATTTGATGAAACTTGAATGTGATATGAACCAACATCCTGCAATGAACTTCTGAATAAATATGGTATCAAATCATTTACATTTATTATAACACTGTCTGATACATAATTATCCATGCATTTTAGCTCCACTTTAAGAAGAGTATAGATATCTATTGTATTTGTGTCACTGTTGGTTTAAGAAGCAAAACCTAGTATTCACATTTTTCCTGTGTTATTTAAGAAATAACAAATGACACCCCTTTAGTTTTGTAATATTGATTATTAACCCTTTCACCGCATAAATACTCTGTTGAAAATAGTGCAGTTCCAGATAAGACGCCACTTTTAAAGGTGGCGTCTTATCTTGGACTGCACTATTTTGCAATAATTGATGTTCCCGAGTAAGCAGTTTCGGAAAATAGTTTTATTTAATCGTCCCTCTGATTTATTTCGTTAAAATATTTTATCATAAAGTAATCCCAGTCGATATTTTATAATTTGGCGCGGAACGGGATAAACCAGTGTCATAACTTTATTCTTTCCCCTTGATCTTGTGCGAAGAACTTGAAATTTAAAGGTCAATTGCACATTAAACATAAAGACCTTCATGCACAAACAAGCCATCGTTGGCGAGGGATATCTTTTCACTGAAAATGCTTGTTTTTTTAATTATGGAAGAAAGGGTTAACCCTGTTTTATGCATCTCCAGCAGATGAACTTTGAAAATGAATAAATGACCACAGTTTGTTCAACTCTTATAATACAATACATGTAGATATACTTCCTTTTGTGGAACCAATGGGCTAAGTCTATGTGGAAAAGCAGCCAGTTGCTTGGGAAGATTGTTTTGTGGTGTAATGGTGTGAGAAAACCAGGAAATGCATGAGTAGGTGAACTGGCCGCCGTGATATAACTGAGAAATTGTTAAAAACGGCGTTAAACCCCATTCAATCAATCAATCAATCCTTTTATGGATATTTTGAAGCTGTGTTTTAAAAATCAATATACCACTATTTGTTCTGACTCATAATTTAAACAAATTAATATTACATGTAGTTTTGTTCAGCTTATATAAACACTATAAGTGTCTGTCACGGTGTATAGATCTTGTGTAAGGGATAATTATATTATAAAGCTTTGCCCATGGATAAGCGTTCTGATGGTGTTATATAACAGGAATACTGGTTTTTAAAAGGGCATAAAACTCAAATAAAACAAAAAATATGTTAGAACAGGTAAGTTAGTACAGGTAGCATTTTCCTGCCTTAATAACTTATCCTTTTCCCACATAGATGAATTTTGAAATAAAACCCTAATTCAAACCAAGAACGCAGATCTCAATTAACCCTTTCCCTCATATAGACACTTTCTGACTCCTTTCAGACAGCTTTTTGAAAACATAGTGACAAAAGAAGAAATTGCTCAAAACGAACAATTTCTCCTATTGTCACAATGTTTTCCACTTTTAGTCTTAGGTTATCCTTTCAATTATAGAGATATTCTAATTTTAGACAAAATATGTTCAAAGTCGTCTGCTGCAGAATTGTCATAGGACGGAAAGGGTTAAGTCTTTGACACGGTTCATACATGTATATTAAAAAAAAGAAAAATTATGTTGCAGTAGTGATATTCGGGTTTGTATTGTTTACTCCGGCTGTGGTCAAATTTCATGTAAGATTTATTTTTATGCCCCGCATACGAGGTATGAGGGGCATATAGTTTTCCGGTCTGTTAGTCTGTCCGTCCGTCCGTCCGTCCGTTCGTCCGTTCGTCCGTCCCGCTCAGGTTAAAGTTTTTGGTCAAGTTAGATTTTAGTGAACCTGATGTCTTATCATTATGAAACTTCACACAAATGACAATCAACATATCATTGTTTAAAAAATTGTATCAATTTGAGGTTGGACCAACTGTTCATCCGTCTGTTCGTCTGTCTGTTCGTCCATTCCATTCTCAGGTTAAAGTTTTTGGTCAAGTTAGATTTTAGTGAACCTGATGTCCTATCATTATGAAACTTCACACAAATGACAATCAACATATCATTGTTTAAAAAATTGTATCAATTTGAGGTTGGACCAACTGTTCGTCCGTCCGTTTTAAAATATAGTTAACAACCGGGGCATCCGTGTTCCATGGACACATTTTCTTGTTTCTTCCAGTGATAACTGCAGAAAAGACTAGTATATAGCTAACAGAGAGGGCCCACGTCACAAAGATGGGTTTCTTCAACCAGCTTCTGCTGCTGTTGTGGAAAAACTTTACACTCAGGAAAAGACAGAGGGTAAGTTTTTATAGCATGTTAATCCTTTCTCACATACAAGCAATGGGCAGGAGACGACTTCAAAAACATCTAGGCAAAGAATTTTTTGCATATTAAAAAGATAAATTTTAAGATAGAGTGGAAAACATTGTGGTAAAAGGAGAAATTGCTCATCTTCAGCAACTTTTGTTTCAATGTTTTTAAAAGTCGTCTGATGATGAGGTATCAGAAAGTGTCTGTATGTTGGAAAAGGTTAAATGATATTCTATCTCATGCAACAATTACATGCATATAACAAACAAATACTTCAACACTTATGCTATATTGGCTGGTTAAGTATCCCTATAGAGATAGAATTACTGTATCAACACTTCAATGGCAGTTTGTTGTTATGTATCATGATAGATTTGGTGATATTAATTAAAGGGACTGAATCCCATATGAGAAAAAAGCAAAAAAAAAAGAAAATTGTTAAAAATTGCTATTACCTTGATGTTTTTGCATGTACGGCATTGAGATTTGCTGACTGATGTACTACAATATATGCACACTATTAATATTGCGGAGATTTTTCGTTATTTTGCATTGTAAAATCTACTGGGTTAGTAACCCAGTAAATCTAAAAATATCGCTGTATATTTATCACGTGATCACTAAAACCGAATTGACAATCTCCTTCGCAGAGTCGTCGTTCCTTACACTCACGCATACATGCATGTAATGAGTCGATAGTGTTAGAGAATGCCGAATTGAATCCACAAATTCAAATGAGCAAGAGGAAATTCCATGGTATTTTTAAACGGGAAAACATGGAGCGGACGTTTTTTTAACTGCTTATTTCCTATGAAATAATGAAAAACAAGACTTGTACGACCTTCTACAACGTTCCGTTACATACATTGACGTATTGTGGATAAATTAGAATAAGTATAAAATATAATGATTTTGGACCATTATGGTGTTCAGTCCCTTTAAACCTTTCCCTCATGTAGACACTTTCTGATGCCTCTGAAGCAGACGACTAATGAGGATATTCTCCATTTGTCACAATGATTTCAACTCTATTCAATACTCATACTATCATTTATAGAGATTTTCTATATTTTAGACTTAATAATTTCAATGGCGTCTGCTGCAGATTTATTGTATGTGGGAAAGGTTTAAATACCACATCATTTTGTCACAGAGTTCTAGATAAGAACGTTTGCATCTTCTAAAATCTTTATTTTACCTCAAAAACCTATGTAATTGGATCCTTTTGAGTACCCACAACATAGGGTTTAATGAAAGCGGACAGAGATATGGCAAGACCTGTTGACTCTTTGTGTGGCCAACTGATATCATGCCATGGACATGGATAAACCATGTTTGTAAGTGTTTTCTTAGGATTACGAATGGGCAATTTGCTGAATGTTGGATGTTGTAATGTGTTAATTGATTAATAGGGAGTTTGAAGATGTTATCTACAGTATTTCAGTTACATAACAATGATCTGTTCACCTTCACATGTGAACTATTTCAGCTTGACAGCATCTAATGTTAAAATATGTAAATTGGTTTTAATTAATTTTTTGCAGCTCCGACTTGTAGCAGAAATCTTGTTTCCTTTGGCCTTGTTTATGATTCTTGTGATAGTAAGAGTAACCAAACCTGATTTGAGAGTCAAGCATCCAGAATGTAAGTGCCATTAGTTTTAATCCCCCTTTCCCTCATACATCAATTCTGCAGCAGACGACTTTGAAATTATCTAACCAAAAATATGGAAACTATCTATAAATAAAAGTATAATTTTCAAATTAAGTTGAAGAAATTGTGGCAAAAGGTGAAATTACTCATTACGAGCAATTTCATCTTTTGCTACAATGTTTTCAAAAGTCGTCTGCTACAAAGGCGTCAAGAAGCGTCTATATTTGGGAAGGGGTTAATATTTTCCTTAATATAATTAATTCCCACCGATATTAACTCAAGTTAACCCTATATTGTTAGTACTCAAAATAGTCTTGTCACTGAGACGATCCGTTTGAGTACCCACAACAGAGGATTTGAGTATTAAAAAAGGGTTTTGGAATTTAAAATAGTCACTAAATTTATCTTGAAATAAAAAGTGAGAAATTGCCCAAATGAACAATTCCTCCTGTTACCTGAATATCTTAAGTCTGTATATAAATACTACTGCCACATACATGTACAATAAATCTGCAGCAGATGATATCTTGGCAAAAATATGGAAATCTATAATTGATTATTGAAGTCAGTTAAAAAACTTCGTGACAAAAGGAGAAATTTGTCATTATGAGCAAGTTTCCCTTTCACCACGTTGTCTGCTTCAGAAACATCACAAAATGCTGCAAGTGGCAAAGGCTTTGAGCGTGTTTCATAAATATGGAAAATGTTGTCAGCTCAACAAATGATAGAAATAATGTAAATAAAAACTTAAATATATCAGAAAAAAAACAAAAACTTATTTAACCTTTTCCCTCATATAGACGCTTTCTGACGCCTCTGCAGCAGATGGCTTTTTGAAAACATAGTGACAAAAGAAGAAATTGCACAAAACGTGCAATTTCTCCTTTTGCCACAATGTTTTCCACTTTTTGTCGTAGGTTGTTATCCATTCAATTATGGAGATTTTCTATGTTTTGACAAAATACGTTCAAAGTCGTCTGCTGCATAATTGTCGTATGAGGGAAAGGGTTAAATGGATGTATAAATTTCAAAATAGATATGTATTCTCGTAGCTATTTCATTTTCATTATTCATGTCATTGCAGGTCATTTTGACGGTAAAGCTTTGCCCTCCAGCGGTATACTTCCCTTCCTACAGTCGTTTGTTTGTACATTCAACAATACATGCCATGAACAAGTCAACCCCGATGAGCGTGCAAATAATGTTGGATCTTTCAATGATGCAGAGTAATTTGTTTCGTTTCTCAATTCCCTTTCAGTTCTATATCAAAATCAGACTTTGTATTTAAGATGTTAAAAAAATACTTTTTCAAAGCAGAGGAATCTAATAAATATAATGAGATCAGTAAAGTACTGTACTAAGATGTTCATTTTAGCCCTTACCTACATTCATCAAATCTGCTGAAGACAAATTTGAAAACATCTAAGTTAACATATTGAAAAGCTATAAATGAAAATTCAATATATTGAATCGAGGTAAAAGCATTATGTCTGAAAGAGATATTGATCATGTGCATAAACTATCATTGTGTCACACAATGTTTGCAACAGTTTCTCCTGCAGATGCCTTAACCCTTTCCCTCATATAGACGCTTTCTGACGCCTCTGCAGCAGACGGCTTTTTGAAAACATAGTAACAAAAGAAGAAATTGCACAAAACGTGCAATTTCTCCTTTTGTCACAATGTTTTCCACTTTTAGTCATAGGTTATCCATTTAACTATGGAGATTTTCTATGTTTTGACAAAATACGTTCAAAGTCGTCTGCTGCAGAATTGTCGTATGAGGGGAAGGGTTAACCCTTTCCCACGTGTAGACCCATTATGACGCATCTGCAGCGGACGACTTTTGAAACTCGTGATGAGCAATTTCTCCTTTAGCCACAATGTTTTCAACTCTTTTTAATAATAAAACCTTATTATACCCCCGACAAACGAAGTTTAGAGGGGGTATATTGGAGTCACCCTGTGGTTGGTTGGTCGGTCGGTTAGTCTATTATGATTTTCCTTGTCCGGAGCATAACTTTAAAACTAATTATTGGAATTTGATAAAACTTCATACGATGATACAACACATTGAGAGGAAGTGCAGTGTACAGGAACCATAACTCTACTTTACCTAATAACAGAGTTATTGCCCTTTGTTATTTTTTCTTGTCCCGATAATTTCTTAATATGTAATAGATGGAATCTAATAAAACTTCATACACTGGTAGAGCACAATGAGAGGAAGTGCAGTGTACAAGAACTATAACTCTAATTTAATTAGTTACATTAATCACATTCAGTGATAGTTCTAGTTTCTTTAGATTTTCCATATATTTAGTAGATGTTTTCAAAGTCGTCTGCAGCAGAATTGTTGTATGCGGGAAAGTGTTAAAGTGCATCTTCATAGTGGAAACCCCTTTTAAATGAAATATCTTTTAAATTTCAGATTAAATCGTATAATAGAGGACATAGAAGTTATTTTACAGAATAATGTAGATGTAGAACTGATATCTGACACGCTCTATGATATCAATATCATCGCCGACCTCTACAGGAAACTAGTCAACGGATCACTGGAAGGTACATATCGTGTCCTGTTATAATTTGAGTTGCCTCACACAAGAAATCCTTCGTAGTATAACCCTTTCCCACATACAACAATTCTACAGCAGACGACTTTGAAAACATCTAAAAATAAATTTGGAAAATCTCTGAAAATGAAAGTACAATAATTGACTAGAGTCGAAAACATGGTGACAAAAGAAGAAATTGCACAAAACATGCAATTTCTCCATTTGCCACAATGTTTTCCACTTTTTGTCATAGGTTATCCATTCAATTATGGAGATTTTCGTTTGAGCAATTTCTTCTTTTGTCGCCATGTTTTCAAAAAGCCATCTGCTGCAGAGGCATCAGAAAGCATCTACATGAGGGAAAGGGTTTAACATATTTATATCTTATGATTTACATAGTAGGAAACATTCAAGCATTATACAATGGAGAAATGGATTGGACTGAAAGCTGATAGCTTATTTTAGGTCCTCTCAAATAAAGATTGTTTTACAGGAAGCACGGTGAATATTAAACATGTTCATAAAATATCTGCTTACTTTAGCTGTATAATTTATTATAAAAAGAAAATATTGAAAATAAAGAAGAGTTAAGGGGAGAGAGAGTGTGAGAGAGGGAAAGATGGAAATAAAGGATAGTAGGTGCACATACGGGTGATTAGTTAATGTATATTTCAAAAACCATAAATAAAATATAACATGAAAAGATTCATGAAGAGTTTCAATCCCTCTTAGATTCTGTGTGTTTAAACTCAGGCTGGACAATTAAGTCTCTCTGATATTGGACAAATGTCATTATGACAAGTGCCATGTTCTATTAATTGGTTAACCCTTTCCCTCATATAAACGCTTTCTGACGCCTTTGCAGCAGACAGCTTTATGAAAACATAGTGACAAAAGAAGAAATTGCTCAAAACGTGCAATTTCTCCTTTTGACAAAATGTTTTCCACTTTTAGTCATAGGTTATCCATTCAATTAAAGAGATTTTCCATTTTTAGCTCACCTATGCACGAAGTGCAAGGTGAGCTATTGTGATCACATTTTGTCCGGCGTCCGTCCGTCGTGCGTCGTCCGTCGTCAACATTTGAGCTTGTTAACACTCTACAGGCTACATTTTGCATCCAATCTTCATGAAAGTTTATCAGAACGTTCATCTCCATAAAATCTTGGACAAGTTCGAAACCGGGCCATATGAGGTCAAAAACTAGGTCACTAGGTCGAATTGAAGGGAAATCTTGTTAACACTCTGGAGGCCACATTTTCAACTTGAGCATGTTGAAACTCTATCAGAATGTTTGTCTTGATGATATGTAGGTCAAGTTCGAACATGGGTCACGTCGGGTCAAAAAGTAGGTCACTAGGTCAAATTGAAGGAAAATCTTGTTAACACTCCAGAGGCCGCAATTTTTGGAAATTTTGTCAAAATGTTTGTCTTAAAAATATTTAGGTCAAGTCCGAATATGGGTTATGCCGGATCAAAAACTAGGTCACTAGGTCAAATTGAAGGAAAATCTTGTTAACACTTTTGATGCCACATTTTTTGCTTCAGCAGCTTGAAATTTTGTCAGAATGTTTGTCTTAAAGATATCTAAGTCAAGTTCAAATATGGGTCATATTGGGTCAGAAACTAGGTCACTAGGCCAAATTGAGGGAAAATCTTGTTAACTCTGTAGAAGCCGCATGTTTTGCTTAAGCGGCTTGAAATTTGTTCAGAATGTTTAGCTGAATGATATCTAGGCCAAGTTTGAATATGGGTCATGTGGGGTCAAAAACTAGGTCACTAGATCAAATTGAAGGAAAATCTTGTGAACACTTTGGATGCCGCATTTTTTGCTTCAGCAGCTTGAAATTTTGTCAGAATGTTTGTCTTAAAGATATCTAGTTCAAGTTCGAATATGGGTCATATTGGATCAGAAACTAGGTCACTAGGCCAAATCGAGGGAAAATCTTGTTAACTCTGTAGAAGCCGCATGTTTTGCTTCAGCGGCTTGAAATTTGGTCAGAATGTTTGTCTAAATGATATCTAGGCCAAGTTCGGATATGGGTCATGCCGGGTTAAAAACTAGGTCACTAGGCCAAATTGAAGGGTAAGCTTGCTAACACTCTGGATACTGCATTTTAAATTTCAGCATGATAAAACTTTATCAGAATGTTTTTCTTGATGATATGTAGGCCAAGTTCGAATATGGGTCATGCTAGTTCAAAAACTAGGTCACTAGATCAAATTGAAGGAAAATCTTGTGAACACTTTGGATGCCGCATTTTTTGCTTCAGCAGGTTGAAATTTGGTCAGAATGTTTGTCTGAATTATATCTAGGTCAAGTTCGAATATGGGTCATATTCGATCAGAAACTAGGTCAATAAAGGAAAATATTGTTCAAACTCCGGAGGCCGCATTTTTACTTTGAGCAAGTTGAAACTTTGTCAGAATGTTGTCTTGATGATATCTAGTCCATGTTGGAATATGGGTCATATCAGGTAAAAAAATATAGATCACTAGGCCAAACGAAGGAAAATATTGTTAACACTGTGGAGGTTGCATTCAGAATAATTGTCTTGATGTGTTTTGCATTGCAGTACATTGTATAATTAAGGTGAGCGATCCAGGGCCATCATGGCCCTCTTGTTTGACAAAATATGTTCAAATTCGTCTACTGCAGAATTGTCGTATGAGGGAAGGGGTTAAGTAGTTTATGTGGAAAGGTAGCCAGTTGGCTGGAAACAAATGTTGTGTGCAAGAACACCAGGAATTCCATGGTAAGGTGAACTGACCACTGGGATATTTAATTGAAAAACTTAAAACTGGCATTAAAATCCAATAAATAAATAAACCTAAAATTCTGACTGAAACCCTTTCCCACATTCAAACACACGCTGACTCATCTGCGAAGGTTATCTTAAGAAAACTTGCGGAAGAAAAATTGCTAAACAGCCATAGAACAAGTGTTGATTTTAGTTCTGTTATGTCTTAATTTGCCATGTACATTTGTATGTGATGGTCATGGCCATTTGCCATGCCTTAAATTAAAATTAGATTCTATCTTTTAAGGGAAAACAATACTCAGTAATTGCTTAACCTTTTCCCACAAACAACAAATCTGCAGCAGACGACTTGGAAACAATCTAAGCAAAAATATGGAAAATCTCACTAAATGAAGACATACTTATTGAATAGAGTTGGAAACATTGTGTCAAAAGAAGAAAGGCTCATGTTGAGCAACTTCTTCTTTTGTCGCAAAGTTTTTAAAAGTCCTCTGCTGCAGAGGCGTCAGAAAGTGTCTATATGTGGGAAGAGGTTAATTGAAAAATCTCTTAAAAATGAAAGTTTAATTAATGAGTTGAGTTGAAAACACTGTGGCAAATGGACAAATTGCCCATAATGAGCCATATTATTGTCAAAAGATGTCTGCAAGTTGGAATGGGTAATGATGTTAGTTTCTATAGGTAATATAATTGATAGCTTAAACCCGCAGATAAATTCTGCAGCTGACGACTTTTGAAAACGTTGCGGCAAAAGGTGAAATTATTATGAGCAATTTCACCTTTTGCCACAATCTTTTCAATTTTATTTGATTATTATACTTTTCTTTTACGGAGGTTTTCCATGTTTTTATGTAAATGTTTTCAAAGTCGTCTGCTGCAGAATTGATGTATGTGGGAAAGGGTTAAACAAACATTGGTCAAAGAAGCTAGTTGGAAAGGTGGATACTTATACCTGCTCTGACTGTTTACAGGGAACCTTACTCTCGGTAACTCGGTGATAGATCCAGATGAAGTACGACAACAAATCCTCGATCAGAATCTCGCACGCAACTGGAACTTGACTTCAGATGTTGTAGATTGGCTTATTGATGCTGTTCTTAATAGAAAGGTAAGTGGGTGTAACAGATGAACAAGGGCAGTTTATGTTATACTGATGATTTCAATGATTTAAATGTAATTGACATGTCCCTTGCAAAGAAAAGGATGTCAGTAGAATCTGAGCGTTGTTCTCAGTGGGACCTCCATCGAACATTCTATCAAAATGACCTCCATCGCTTCAAAGTCTATGTGGAAAAGTAGCATGTGTAAAGTGTTGTGGTCTGTTTTAACCCTTTCCCTCATACGACAATTCTGCAGCAGACGACTTTAAACATATTTTGTCAAAAAATAGAAAATCTCTAAAATTGAATGGATAACCTATGACTAAAAGTGGAAAACATTATGGCAATAGGAGAAATTGCTCGTTTTGAGCAATTTCTTCTTTTGTCACTATGTTTTCAAAAAGCTGGCTGCTTCAAAAGCGTCAGAAATGCCTATATGAGGGAAAGGGTTAATGAATTAACAATTTGATGTGACATGTTTTTAGCTCACCTATGCACGAAGTGCCAGGTGAGCTATTGGGATCACATTTTGTCCGGCGTCCGTGCGTCGTGCGTCGTCAACATTTGAGCTTGTTAACACTCTACAGGCTACATTTTGCATCCAATCTTCATGAAAGTTTATCAGAACGTTCATCTCCATAAAATCTTGGACAAGTTCGAAACTGGGCCATATGAGGTCAAAAACTAGGTCACTAGGTCGAATTGAAGGGAAATCTTGTTAACACTCTGGAGGCCACATTTTCAACTTGAGCATGTTGAAACTTTATCAGAATGTTTGTCTTAATGATATGTAGGTCAAGTTCGAACATGGGTCACGTCGGGTGAAAAAGTAGGTCACTAGGTCAAATTGAAGGAAAATCTTGTTAACACTCCAGAGGCCGCAATTTTTGTTTAAGCAGTTTGAAATTTTGTCAGAATGTTTGTCTTAAAAATATCTAGGTCAAGTTCGAATATGGGTTATGCCGGGTCAAAAACTAGGTCACTAGGTCAAATTGAAGGAAAATCTTGTTAACACTTTGGATGCCGCATTTTTTGCTTTGAAATTTGGTCAGAATGTTTGTCTTAAAGATATCTAGGTCAAGTTAAAATATGGGTCATATTGGGTCAGAAACTAGGTCACTAGGCCAAATTGAGGGAAAATCTTGTTTACTCTGTAGAAGCCGCATATTTTGCTTCAGCGGCTTGAAATTGAATGTTGAGCTGAATGATATTTAGGCCAAGTTCGAATATGGGTCATGCCGGGTCAAAAACTAGGTCACTAGGTCAAATTGAAGGAAAATCTTGTTAACACTTTGGATGCCGCATTTTTTGCTTCAGCAGCTTGAAATTTTGTCAGAATGTTTGTCTAAATGATATCTAGGCCAAGTTCGGATATGGGTCATGCCGGGTTAAAAACTAGGTCACTAGGCCAAATTGAAGGGTAATCTTGTTAACACTCTGGATACTGCATTTTTAATTTCAGCATGATGAAACTTTATCAGAATGTTTTTCTTGATGATATGTAGGCCAAGTTTGAATATGGGTCATATTGGATCAGAAACTAGGTCAATAAAGGAAAATATTGTTCAAACTCCAGAGGCCGCATTTTTACTTTGAGCAAGTTGAAATGTCAGAATGTTGTCTTGATGATATCTAGTCCATGTTGGAATATGGGTCATATCAGGTAAAAAAAATATAGATCACTAGGCCAAATGAAGGAAAATATTATTAGCACTGTGGAGGTTGCATTCAGAATAATTGTCTTGATGTGTTTTGCATTGCAGTACATTGTATAATTAAGGTGAGCGATCCAGGGCCATCATGGCCCTCTTGTTATATCACAGTTTTATTATGATATCCTTGTGGTGTGACATATTATATGTTTAACCCTTTCTCACCTGCGGATGCATTTTGACACATCTGCAGCAAACGTCTTTTGGAAACATTGTGGCCAAAGGTAAAATTGCTCATGATGAGCAATTTCTCCTTTTGCCACAATGTTTTCAACTTTATTTAACAATCTTTTATAGAGATTTTTCTGGTTTTTGTCACTATCTTTTCAAAGTCGTCTGCTGCAGATTTGTTGTATGTGGGAAAGTGTTGTATCACAGTGTTAAACATGAACGAAAAACGAGTTTAATAAAAGTTTGTATTGAATGACCACGATTGTTATATTCTATTTATATCATAAATTCCAATTCAACGCTTATTAGCGCAAAATATATATAACGTCGCTATATAGCGCGGTCATTTTCAATGCTTTTCATTATGACGTTGCGTAGCATTGTTATTACACTAGTTGAATACGCAATTTATACAATGGCTTTATTACACTCCCGGCGACGTAATTTATGATATAAAATCAATTATTTTCATTGTCTCATTTTCAGGTTTTTCAATCAGAACTAAACTCTACTTCCCTCATCAACATCTTGGAATCCTTAATTCCTTACCCATTTGTGTCGGAAAACGAAACAATTGCTCACATCAGACAGGAAGTGTGTAACGAAACACGACTCAAAGAGATATTTGAGTTTCCAAACAGTACGGTATCCGATAACGTCCATGATGAACTGTGCAGTCTTTCCCCGGATGACTTTTATGTCCTTGTAACAGACTTTGTGAATGACTTTAATTATGAGGAATTTTTGTTAGAGGTGAGTAATGGAATATTGTTCTATTTGTATTATATGTCTGGATACAGTTGATAGGTATACTGGTTAACCCTGTTTTACCTGCAGACAGATTTTGACTCATTGACAGCAGACAAACCCCTATGAAAGGAAAAAATAGTTGTGATGAGTTATTTCTCCTGTTTGCCACCATGTTTTTCAACTCTTTTCAGTAAACAGCTTTTTGAAAACATAGTGATTAAGGAAGAAATTGCTCAAAACGAGCAATTTCTCCTTTTTGCCACAATGTTTTCCACTTTTAGTCATAGGTTATCAATTCAATTAAAGAGAATTTCTATTTTTTGACAAAACATGTTGAAAGTCTTCTGCTACAGAATTTTTCAAAGTTTTCTTCTGAAGAATTGTTATATATGGGAAGAGGTTGGGAAATGAAGATACTACATGTAATATAGTCTTCATCCTTCAAATACTCCTTTCACACTTACATGCACTTTTGTGAGCAATTTCTCCATTTGTCACACTGTTTTCAAGTCTATTTAAACCTCATTGATGGAGATTTTTCACGTTTTTGCCAATGTTGTTTTCAAAATTGTCTGCTGCAGATTTATTGAATGTGGGAAATGGCTGGCCCATCAACCCTTTCCCTCATATAGACGCTTTCTGACGCCTCTGCAGCAGACAGCTTTTTGAAAACATAATGACAAAATAAGAAATTGCTCAAAACAAGCAATTTCTCCTTTTGCCACAATGTTATTCACTTTTAGTCAAAGGTTATCCTTTCAATTATAAAGATTTTTTATTTTTTTGACAAAATATGTTACAGGTGCCTGAAGGTTATCCTAATTTATCAGGATTCAGCAGACACATCTGGGGCCCTTTTACATGTAGAAAGGCTAATGAAAATGTTTTAGAGAATACATGTAAAGGTAGTTAGATGTATTTTCACACCTGGTGCAGACGACATTTTGAAAACATTATGATAAAACATGTTTCTATAAATCTGTTTTTCTCATTATCCAACAATGTTTTGAACTCACATATGGAACTTTTAATTTTCAAATAATTATACCCCCTTTGAAGAAGTCACTGTGTCGGGCTGTCTGTCGGTCGGTCGGCTGGAAGCCATATTTTGTCCGGCCTATTTCTTACAAACCACTGGGTGGAATTCAATAAAATTTTACATGAAGCTTCTATACCAAGAGGAGATGTGCATATCCTAAAGGGGTTACAATTGCATGTTATTTTACAGAGTTATGGCCCTTTTACTTATTAAGTTATGGTGTAGGTCAAGGTGCTGTTTAGGGGGTATTTATCATCTTATTACACTTATAACACTTATTCACTCAGATGTTTTGAAAATAGATAACTCTTAAACTGTTGCATCAGTTAACCCTTTCTTACTTGCAGATTCATCCGCAGCTGACGACTTTTGAAAATATTGTTGTAAAAAAAGAAATTGCTCTTTTTGCCACAATGATTTCAAAACTGTTCAATAATTAAACTTTAATTTTTAGACAGTTTCCACATTTTATGCGCATATTTTTCAAGTCGTCTATTGCAGATTTGTTGCATGTGGAAAAGGGTTAAATAATTAGCATTATTGTTTGTTTGAAAACTACCCCTGTGGGAAGGGAACACAGCAATTAAATTATTTCTGTCTTTATTTCAGTTGGCAACATTTACCACCACCAATGTTGGGCGTAATTTTACTGAGACTTCCTTTAACCTGTTCAATGATGTAAGTATAGGATCCAACCATGTACACATATGTATATGAGCCTAGTTAGGCGATTAGCTCATATTATTATTAATTTCCAAAATTCAACAATGTGGCAATAGACAAATTTGAAAATATTTAGTAGCTTATTTTGATCTCAATAAAAGAAAGGAAGAATTATTGAATAAAATTGTAAACATAGTATCAAAAGGAAAAAATTGCTCATTGAGTAATTTCTCTTTTTTCATGATGTTTTCAAAAGTTGTCTGCTGCAGAGGCATAAAAAAGCATCTGTATGTTGGAAAGGGTCAATAGGTACATGAACCTTAATCTAAAGGAGTTACACATCCAGTATACCAGGTTTGGTCCAAGCTCACTGCCTCGGTGGTGTAGTGGGAGATCGTCTACCATGGCTGCGGAAGGTCGCAGGTTTGATCCCACGCAGGGTCATACCAAAGACTTTTAAAATGGTAGAAGTGACTGCCCTCGTTCGTGCTCTTGGTTGCGGGGCTAGCATTTCGACTGACCGACTGGTGTCAGGATAAAAGGACATGTAGTACTGGTAACTTACCCAGGAAATGCCATGATATAACTGAAGAATTGTTGAACGCGTTGTTAAACACCAAACAATCAATCAATTCCAGCTCACGGCTGTCATGTCAGAGTGCCTTTGGGCAAGGCACATTTCCTAGCCGAGTACTGGTTGGTTTACCCAGGGATCATGAATAAGTCAACTATTGCCATGTTATAACTGAAATAATTTTAAAAATGGCATAACACACCAATAAAATTATAAAAGAACCTGTAAACTGTCTATGCACAGTCTCCGTAAACCTTCACTGTCCAACTTCACTTAGAAGTTCCACTGAAGAAACTTTTTCAATTTATAATTTTGATAAAGTTATTCATACCAAATCAATTATTTCAAAACAATTCGAGATATAGCTGAAACACTTAAAAAACCTTTTTACCATCATTACCTCCACCAACAGCCAAGACTGCATAATTCAGTAAAGGTTTTTGTAAGAATTATGACTCTTTTTCAACTTATAAAGTTCTTTGCTTATAAATAATATGATAAAGTACTTGGTTATGTTTTCTCTATCACCCAAAAAAGTTTTGTTTTATTGGCAAGCTCAAAATAATCAAGCGCGCTGTCCTCCGACAGCTCTTGTTGTCTTTTTCACTTGCATTGATAGTCAAAACAGCGGGTCATTTAATTACGCGTAATTCTTGTTGTAAGAATTATGACCCTTTTTCTACTTATAAAGTACTTTGCTTATAAATAATATGATAAAGTCCTTGGTTATGTTTTCTATACCACCCAAAAAGTTTTGTTTTATTGGCAAGCACAAAAAAGCCGAGTGTGCTGTCCTCTGACAGCTCTTGTTATTCTTTTCACCCATACAGACATCTTTTGTCATAATGAGCAATTTCTATTTTAACCCTATGTTTTCAACTCCATTTCTTTTGAAAATGTCCTTACTTTTGCCTATATTTACTTCTAATTGGTTGTATTATTAAATTACAGTTACGCACAAATAATAGCTGGGAACAATCATTTCAAGATTTACAAGATGCCTTCCAAAGAATATCTAGACTGTTTCCTAACGACACTGGTCAAGGAGGTCAAGGTCTCGGGTTTTCTGGTGACGTCCTCAATCAATTTGGACAACTGTTCTGTGGCAGTGCTGGAACTTTCCTGTCTATTGATGAAAATCAGGCAGAACGTTTAAACGAAGTTGATCGCACACCTGTTAATAAAGATATTTTACAGACAACAACGACAGCCCCTCCCACTATTCCTTCAACTCAATCGGCCACCACCACTACCCAGTCGACAAATGAAACTGCTCCAAAAGGACTTTGTGAAAGAGAAATAAGTAGGTTTTGTTTAATAACATACATAAATATTTTTCTACTAAATTAACCAAATCCCGTATACAAGAATTCTGTATCAGATAAGGTGTGAGAGGAACGTTTAGCTTCAAACATCTTCTAAACCAACAGACGGATATCAACCAAACTTCAAAGGAATGTTCCTGTGGTGGTCCTCTTTCAAATTGTTCAAAGATTTAATACATTATCACAAAGGTCCCTTACTCAATTGCAGATCATTCCCACTCTGGATCATATTTTCACCTTTATTAGCAGTAGCATAAAATTTGCTACTATATTATCACTCAGGTGATCAATTTAGGGCCATTTTTGCCCTCTTGTTTTTATCAGAATGTTTGTCTTGATGATGTGTCAAGTTCAAACATGGGTCATGTCGGGTCAAAAAGTAGGTCACTAGGTCAAATTGAAGGAAAATCTTGTTAACACTCTATAAAGAGGCCTCAATTTTCACTTCAGCAGTTTGAAATATTGTCAGAATGTTTATTTTAAAGATATCTAGGTCAAGTTTGAATATGGGTCATATTGGGTCCGAAAGTAGATCACTAAGCCAGATTGAAGGAAAAAATTGTTAATACTTTGGAGGCCGCGCCGCGTTTTTTGCTTCTGCGGCATGAAATCTTTTCAGAATGTTTGTCTCATTGATATTTAGGTTGAGTTTGTATATGGGTCATATTAGGTCAAAAACTAGGTCACTAGGCCAAATTGAAGGGAAATCTTGTTAACACTCTGGATACTGCATTTTTAACTTGAGCATGTTGAAACTTAATCTGAATTGTTGTCTTGATAATATTTAGGTCAAGTATATTAATATTGATATTAAAAGAAGGTCACATTGAAGGAAAATCTTGTTAAATCTCAAAAGTTGGCAATTCTTTATTCAGCAGTTTGAAATTTAGTCAGAATGTTTGTCTTAATGATATCTAGGTCAAGTTTGAATATGGGTCATATTGGTTCAGAAACTAGGTCACTAGACCAAATTGAAGGGAAATCTTGTTAACACTGCATGATATCTAGGCCATGCTTAAATATGGGTTATGCCGGGTCAAAAAGTAGGTCACTAGGCCAAATTGATGGAAAATCTTGTTAACACTCGGCATTTTTGGCTTCAGCACCTTGAAATTTTGTCACTCGTGCAGCTGCATTTTTTTCTTTAAGCAAGTTGAAACTTTGTCAAAATGTTTGTCTTGATGATATCCAGTCCATGTTGGAATATGGGTCATATCAGGTAAAAAAAAAATAGATCATTAGGCCGAATGAAGGAAAATCTTGTTAACAATCTGGAGGTTGCATTTTGAATCTTTGTCAGAATAATTGTCTTGATGTGTTTTGCATTGCATTAAATTGCATAATTCAGGTGAGCAAACTAGGGCCATCATGGCCCTCTTGTTTACTTATATTTTAATAAGAATTTTCCAATTTTGTTTTTCAGCCAAAGAATGTAAAGCCTTATTTAGCAGCCTTAGTGATAGTCAATCAGCAACCAGGTTTCTATGGCGACAAATCAAGCCATTTGTACGAGGATGTATTTTATACTACCCAAAAAATCCTGTTACAGAAAATATCATTTTGAATGTAAGTTAAGGCACACTTTTCACAATTGTTGTATTTATATGCCGTAAATGATTGATCTTTTCCAACAGGCAGAAACCTTTAACACTATCTTATTTATCAACATAATGGGACTGTATATTATTGCAGGGGACATGAATCTACTGTATATTTTGCTTTGAATAATATTATGGCCCTTTTTCAACTCAAATTTTTGGTTTAGTGTAGCACTATGAAATTTCATATAATAGATGTGTGTTGACATCAAATAGGAGCCTTGTTTTAAATAAGTCATAACATTGTTTTATATACATGAAAAGAAAAACCGGTGTGTGCCAGAATTTTGCAATGTAGCCATTAAAAAGTGTATCTTTGTGAAAACTGACTTTAGTGTATTTTTGTGAATCTGTCTGTGTAGACATGCTACCAAAAAGAAATGCACTGAATTTGTCAAAAGTATCTTGAAAGATTCAGTGAAAAGTTAGCGAGGAATGCATAGTTAGATCAATATGCACTGATACCAAGATTGATGTGGATCTATGTTGGTTGCAAATGTTTTATGGTTGCTTCAAGAGTATGGCTGAATGATCTGTTATCTTTGTCTTATGACCGCCTCGCTGGTGTAGTTGTAGAGCATCCACCTTGAGTGCCGGAGGTCGTGGGTTAGATCCTCGGCCGGGTCATACCAAAGACTTTAAAATGGGTAGTAATGGTTGCCCTCCTTGGCACTCAGTGTTGCTGGGTTAGCATTACAACTGACTGGCTTGTGACAGGATAAATGAACCTGTAGTACTGGTAACTTACCATTATTATTGAAAGCGGCATAAAGCACCAAATAATCAATCAATCTTTGTCTTTCAGGCGGAACAGTTTTTCCGAGAGTTGGACAATGTAGGTCAATTAGCTGACGACTGGATGAGTTATTCGCCCATTGTGTACAACTATCTTAATAACAGTGACAACGTGGACACCATTCGTACCCTGGTCGACAGTGGATTATGTACATTTGCGGAGTCGTTTGTCACGCGACAGTATTTCTCTGGCAATAATTATACAGGAGATATTTGTGAATTCCTGAAGCAGTTCTTGAATAACGGTCCAAACATGACGGCCTATGATTGGAGGGATTCTATTGGTACTCTTGATTCCTTCTTTGATGCAGTTTCATCCTATTCGAAGGTATGTACATTTAATCATTTTGGTTTTTTGACACCTGTAGCAATATACTGAAGCATAGTGGTAAAAAGAGAAACTGTTTGTTTTAACCCGCATATAGAATTTTTCTGTAGCCTTTGAAGCAGACTACTTTTGAAAATATTTTTTCAAAGGGAGAAATTGCTCATGATGAGCAAATTTCTCCGTTTGTCACAATATTTTCAACTCTATTCAACAATTATCTTTTAATTTACAGAGGTTTTCCACATTTGGTCTTAAAATTTTCAAAGTTGTCTGCTGCAGATATGTTGTATGTTGGAATGGGTTAAGAATGATTTCCTTTTCCAGCAATATTATATTGATATATATTTTAGTTGAACTTAAAAGTTTCTAGATCTTTGACAGATGTTTTCAAAGCAGACCTAATTCACGGTATCATATCACGTTAAATGCTCACACAAACCAAATGACTAATTCAAAGAATATCTGTAACTGAAAGTCTAACATTTGATAGAGTTAAAAACATTATGGCAATAAGAGAATTGCTCATTATGGACTGTAAATTAAACTGTTAGCAAAGTGCCAACATAGCAATAAATTAAACAGAAATGATGCAATTTATTTGAATTAATGTTTAGTTTTTTAAGACTATATATAATCTGAGATTGAGGGGATTTTGAATACCCTGCAAGTGTTTATTCTTTTGAGGGGATTTTGAGTACACTTCCTTTTTGCCGAGGGTTTTTTGAGTACCCTGTTTAACCCATCAATGGGGATTTTATTTACTATGCCATTTTTGGAGGGCCGAGGTATTTTTTTTTAAGTACACTCTATTCATTATATATTTTGTCTTTCATTCAGTGTTTCAACTTCGACAAGTTTATTGGATATAATGACCAAAAACAAATGATGGCAGATGGAATTTCTATGATAGATGATGGCCTGTTTTGGGCAGCAGTAGAATTCATGAATGTGAATGAGGGTACTTTACCCACTCATATCTCATACAAAATCAGAATGGACATTGACAAAGTTGACAGTACAAAAAGGGTCATGGACAAGTAAGGTTTATTTTGTTATACAAGGGATGTTTGAAATGTTTTTTTATGTAGGGAACCTTTAAAACTGATGTGCAGTTGTACATTTCATACTCTCTAAATAGTCACCATGGTTAGAAATACTGATTATTATGGCAGGTTCACTTTGGTATACTGGCCTATGTAAAGCAGAACCGAGAGTTGTGGCAATTTAAATCTACGACCAAAAAGGACTTGTGAATCTTTGTCAGGATAAATATTACTGATAGTCCTGGTAATTTACTCAGGAATCACTGTGCTATAACTGAAGACAACTTACGGTGAAAATAGCGTAGAAACACCACTAAAACAAACTTAAATATTGAAAAAATCTGCAATAAAAAGGAAGAATTGTTAATAAGGAGCATCTAGTAGCTCCAATGTGTTTACTTTTAAAAAATATTTATGTTTTTGTCATGTATTTTGGAAGTATCCATTACCAGGGCAAAATGTTATTTAATTGTTACAGATATCCACGTCCAGGGCCTAGAAGGGAGCCATGGCACTTGAAATACTTTATGTACGGTTTTGTTTACATCCAAGACATGATTGAGCATGCTATTATTAAGCTTCACACAGGGGTCGGCGACATAAAGTCTGGAGTCGGAATATTCACTCAGCAATTCCCATATCCATGTTACACGGAAGATAAGTAAGTCATACACCATTTTTCGAATGCAAACAGGAGAATTAAGATTTCCTCTCATTGTTTTCATACAGGTATCATCGTCCAGGCCCCAGAAGACGACCAGCATGGGATTTAAAGTATTTCGTGAATGGTTTTGTTCACATACAGGATATGATAGAACATTCGATAATAAAACTTCAAACAGGGATTGGGGGTAGTCGTCCAGGATTTGGAATTTTTACACAACAATTCCCCTATCCCTGTTATACTGAGGATAAGTGAGTCCATGTTCACAGTTCAGTAAAGTCACGTCACATGATAACATACCTAATGTTTTGAAATTGACCCTCCCCTTTTACCACATACAACAAATTTGCAGCAGAAGACTTGAGAGTGCATATAGGTAAAAATATGACAACAATTCTATAAATGAAAGTATTGTTGAATAAGAGTTAAATTTATTGTGGCAAAAGAAGAATTTGCTAAATTTGAGTATCTCGTCCTTCAGCCACAATGGTTTCAAAAGTCATCTGCTGTAGAGGAGTCAGAAAGCGTCTGTATGTTGGGAAGGGTTAATTGCAGTTATGATCAAATTTCACACATTTATTTTAAGCATGAATATTCAAAGAATAAGGAGTGCTATTCTACTCACACTGGCGTTGGCGTTGTTTTATTGGTTAGGTTAGAGATTTAGGACAAGTTGTGTTCAGGACGTATATGTTGGCTTTTACTGTTTTAATCTTGATGAAACTTGTCATAAGGAAAAATCACCACATTTCGAAGAAATAAGTCCTGATGCTGTACCTTCAAGTTCATGGTCACTTATTGTCATATTCTTAGGCTGTTGTTAGTGTTTGTAAAATTACTATGCAACTAGAGTAAATTATTAAATGGTTTCACACTTTTCCACATGTCGACACATTTTGACGCTTATGCACCAGGCATATTTTGAAAACACTGCTGCAATCCTTGTTCTCAAAGTTGGCTAATGCATATTTTTTGTTTGTGGGAAATGGTAAAGATTTCTAACAAAATGTTTCTGTCACTAACCTTGACCTTCATCTTAACCCCTACATTGTTGACTTTGCAATAATATACTGGTTATGGTTTGTTTTATTGCATATTTTATAAATTCACTTTGTCTTAATGTATTCTTTTCTATTTAAGACTATGATTGTTAGTGAAATGTCCAATGGATCATTCCTTTCCCTTTCAATGTCCGTGACTCCAGGCAATTACCTCTGACCTAGGTTTTAACCCTTTCCCTCATATAGATGCTTTCTGACGCCTCTGCAGAAGACGGCTTTTTGAAAACATAGTGACAAAAGAAGAAATTGCACAAAACGTGCAATTTCTCCTTTTGCCACAATGTTTTCCACTTTAAGTCATAGGTTATCCATTCAATTATGGAAATTTTCTAATTTTTGACAAAAATATGTTGGAAGGCGTCTGCTGCAGAATTGTTGTATGAGGCAAAGGGTTAACTGATAATTTAGTATTTTTGATGGTTTATTATATTACTTTGCACCCATTGATTCTTTATAGTTTTGGACCTGGATGAGATAATGGTTTACAGTTTCATTAAACTTTTGCATCAGTGATCATGACCTTTAGCTTTTATATGGATAAATTATGAATTAAATAAGGGTGAAATTAGTTTTTTTCACGTAGGGTCTATAGTTAGTCAATGGCGTCTTTCTAATACATGTATATAACCAACATTCCTGTCAATTGCATTGATCTCAGTTAATTATTCCTAGGTTTTGACTTACCAATATACATTAAATTGGTATCTTGAATGAACTTCTTTGTTATTATTTGAGAAGCACTTTGAATAGTCGAGAACTCTGACTTCCAAGATGCTCCCATGACTAGTGAAGATTCAGATCAGACTCAACGTGATCGCAGGCAGATCTGGATCTTCACTTGTGGCAAAGTTCCCAAGGTTTATTTTCATGTGACATGGCTCATTTCACAGCAAACAATGTAGATAATGAGCACAAGCCGCTTTTACAAAAATATATTTTTGACCACCTAACCAAAACTATGATTTTGGGGTACTCAAAAGAATATTGTTAGTGAGTAAATTCTTTTGAGTACTGGTAATAATCCTTTTCATCATACAAGAAACCTGCAGCAGATGGCTTTGAACACATAATGGTTAAAATGTGGAAACTCTTTATAAATAAAAGTATGATTATTGAAAAGAGTTTAAAACGTTGTGGCAAAAGGAGAAAATGCTCATTATGAGCAAATTTGCTTTAACATTGCAGCAATGTTTTTAAAAGTCATCTGCTGCAGAGGCATCAGAAAGTATCTGTAAAAGGGAAAGGGATATGTGGCTAGAGAATTAAATAAAGATTTTCTAAATAAAATACACGCTCCTAATCTAGATTTCTTTCATAGTCTAGTTGCATACTTTCACATTCTTAGAAAAATGCTTTTTACATTGGAATTTGAAATGTAAATTCATTTGTATCTTAACCCTTTCCCTCATATAAACGCTTTCGGATGCCTCTGCAGCAGACAGCTTTTTGAAAACATAGTGACAAAAGAAGAAATTGCACAAAACATGCAATTTCTCCTTTTGCCACAATGTTTTCCACTTTTAGTCATAGGTTATCCATTCAATTATGGAGATTTTCTATGTTTTGACAAAATACATTCAAAGTCGTCTGCTGCAGAATTGTCGTATGACGGAAAGGGTTAAATTGCAATGGTATGCCCCTATACCCTTTCTATATAACATACCACTTTTGACATTTGCACAACAGATGATTTTGAAAACATTTGGGGTTGGTACGAGAAATTTCCCTCAAAAGACTTAACCCTTTTCCACATATAGACGCTTTTTGACGCCACTGCAGCAGAGGACTTTTGAAAACACTGTGGCAAAAGGAAAAATTGCTCATGATGAGCAATTTCACATTTTGCCACAATGTTTTCAACTCTATTCACTAATTATACTTGCATTTATAGAAATATTCCATATTTTGATATTGCGGTTTTCAAAGTCGTCTGCTACAGATTTGTTTTATGTGGGAAAGGGTTAAGATTATGATATGATATGAATGGTTAACAATACCATGTTAAGTTCTTTTAACCCTTTTTCCACATAGCAGCTGCACAAAACTGCAGCAGACAACTTTGCAAACATCTTGATAAAAAAATATATTTTAAAATCTATGAACATGGAAGTTTTAAGATAGAGAAGAAACATTATGGGAAAAGGATATGTTTTCAACTCTTCTCAATAATTATACATTCATGTATAGCAATTGTCCATATTTTGTTTAGATAATTTCAAAGTCGTCTGCTGCAGACCTGTCATGAGCTGTTGTGTCCTTTTTTTTTTTTTGTATTTCTTCTGACTCATTATCAGTAAATAATACTTGGACTTTGGAAACAATTGAATTATAAATTAGTAAAATGATGTAAATAGTCGCCTGTCGCAAAATATCAGTCTGTAATTACGAAAAATAAAAAGGTTACTCTTCCCAGTCAATTACGAGCTCATTACAAAATATAAGATTAGTCAATCTCGATTAAGAGTCATTATGTATGATTTTTCTTTCTTTTTTGTTTTCTTCTATGTGTGTGTTAATTGTAAATTGTGTATATATTCTTTTATTATGTGTGTGTTAATTGTAATTTGTTTATATATTGTCAAAATGACAAGAAACTGTACAGTTTACGTCAAATAAAATTATTATATTGTGTCTGCATGATTGCATGGGTACTAAAAGGTCATGTTAAAGGCATTTTTGAGCGAAGGGTCGCGAAGCGATCCGAAAGCTCATGGCATGCCTGCTTTCGAAAATCCAATTTAAAGCTGCAACCACAGTCAACCGCGGAAGGATTTGAGATTACTTCATTTGATTGGCTGTCATTCGCATCGCACTACTTTCAACACACCTTTTTGCCCAAGTCCGCCTTCCTCATGAATGAGTTCAAAAAGTAGTTCCACTGTGGACTAGATTGTTATCAATATGTACAATGTCAAATACGTTTGATTTCATTCAATATTATCACACTGTAGACTAGTCACCCAGTCACTTTAAACAACGTTTTATAATATCATAATGTATATACACAGAAAACTGACAAACTCAGAGGAACTCTTTGAAATGGCAGGATTCAAACGTTTTCATTAATGAACTGTCAGTGTTCACCCTTTACATGATAGAATACGACACAAATCAAGCGGGTGAATTTTGAAAACTTTTCTAGAAAATGTAACAATTACTCAAAATGACTTATTCCTCCCTTTTACACAATGTCTCAAACCTGTAGCATGAAAATTAATTCAATATTCTAGATATCACACACTTTTCTATAGCTATTCTTATACCACTTGCCGGCCTCTAATTTCGGTTTAGAGAAAAAGGGTAAGTAAGTTGTAAAACTATCAGATATCATAAACGGTTATGAGGTCTCCTGTTACTATCTTGATTATATAACTGATTCTCGCTCAATAAGTTCAGAGAGCGGTCATACAGGGCATGAATAAATGGTCTCTTCCTTTATTCCTTTCCTCTGTGTTTTGAATTAAGGTTTAATTAATGCCTTTCGGATAAACATACACAAGGATAATATAATATTTTGCATAACCTTTTTTTGTATCAAAAGTAGCACTTTCAACAATACGGGTAAGTCCATATATGTTGATGCAAATAAGATGTAAAATGTGTTACATTCATGTATACAGTCAAATTGTTTCAACAACTATACACTTATCCATGATAATACCAAGGTAGTGTTATTGCATAATTTACTGCGAATGGACAGATACTCAAATTATTCTTTAAGGTCAATTAGCGCATCTGCGTATTCCGATCAGGATATGCATTGCACACACAAGTTTAACCCTTTCCTTCATATAGACGCTTTCTGACGTATCTACAGCAGACGGCTTTTTGAAAACATAGTGACAAAAGGAGAAATTGCACAACACGTTTAGTCTTATGTTTTCCATTCAAATATAGAGATTTTCCATTTTTTGTAAAAAATATGTTCAAAGTCGTCTGCTACAGAATTGCCGTATGAGGGAAAGTGTTAAAGGATTTTTTTTGTAACACAGAATTCATGTGTTTCTTATGTGTTGAACCTTAGACAGGTCTTATACTTATTGTCATGCTGGTTTTCACAGTTACAGCAGCGTCAACATCAATGAAGGTACTTCGCTCAATAGTGCTATCAGCGCTTTGATTATCTTACAATCTCTAGCACTGCTTTTTTATGTTGTAAGCCAGTATATGTGTTTTTATGTCTGCCTCAGTAGCCTGCATGTTAGATACCTGGCAGGGTTTACCCTTTTCAAAATGCATCCAATTTACAGCAGATGAGTCTTAAATCAGCTATGCTAAAATATGATCAAACTATCCAGGGATATGAAACGTGTGCGGTTTCATCAGCCTTATCAGTAATATGTTGGCCTCGCTTCGTACAGGTATGGCTTTTTGAAAACATAGTGACAAAAGGAGAAATTGCACAACACGTTTAGTCTTATGTTTTCCATTCAAATATAGAGATTTTCCATTTTTTGTAAAAAATATGTTCAAAGTCGTCTGCTACAGAATTGCCGTATGAGGGAAAGTGTTAAAGGATTTTTTTTGTAACACAGAATTCATGTGTTTCTTATGTGTTGAACCTTAGACAGGTCTTATACTTATTGTCATGCTGGTTTTCACAGTTACAGCAGCGTCAACATCAATGAAGGTACTTCGCTCAATAGTGCTATCAGCGCTTTGATTATCTTACAATCTCTAGCACTGCTTTTTTATGTTGTAAGCCAGTATATGTGTTTTTATGTCTGCCTCAGTAGCCTGCATGTTAGATACCTGGCAGGGTTTACCCTTTTCAAAATGCATCCAATTTACAGCAGATGAGTCTTAAATCAGCTATGCTAAAATATGATCAAACTATCCAGGGATATGAAACGTGTGCGGTTTCATCAGCCTTATCAGTAATATGTTGGCCTCGCTTCGTACAGGTATCGGCCATTTTGATTTACCCATTCCGATAGATAACGACCTTCACTTGCGTATGATAACGGTTACTTGCATGTAAATACGGCTGTTTTCGTTGATTTGCTAGCGCTCTTTACAGTAACCAGGGACACAAAATATAGACTCCCAGCATATTTATTTCATATATACCTGCCACGATTCTTCGAATTCTTGAAAAAGAGGTAAGCGAAGTAAAAAAATAAATGCTGTTTTAGGGATTTATGACACTGCGTGTACCTCCCTGATATTTGAGAACGTCGAAAGAGAGATCTTTACTAATGGGTTAAAAAAACTGTCCAAATATGACCTTATAATTATCATATTTAAAGATAAATTTAGAGGTCTGCTTTGATATTCTCCGTTCCTTTTGTTTTTTTAAATGATTTCAATGCAAGCTGGTGATAATTAGATTTAATTAATTAAGCGCGTCATAAAAGACAACGTCGAAAAGATTGAATGTTTTGCTTTCGTCAGCTCTCAAGTTATGTATGTGACAAACAATGTATGATTATGTGCCAGTAAAAGTACTGACTGCTAATTAAGTGCAGGACATGATCTCTCAGACTATATATATATGATGGTTGATCAGACAAAATACGAAACTAGTCATTAGAAGTAATTTCTACTTTTGCTGCAATGGTTTCAAAAAAGTTGGCTGCTTAAGAGATATCAGAAAGCGTCTGTATTATGGAAAGGTTCAACTCTTAAGCAGACTCTTTCAACCTTTTGTTTTATTATATATTTTGACATTGTATGGATATCTGGAGCGAAATGCAGATAAAAATCAGTATGTATAGGTATACAGGCTGATGTTGGCATTTATTATATCAATATAATGTTATTTTACTTAATAAATGTCTTAAATATATATATATATATATATATATATATATATTAATGAAGTTTGACCAGGGGAAATAGTGGTTTGGACAAAAGATTCAAATTTGTGTAAAATAATTTATTCTTTTATCAAGAAGTCTTAGTCAAGTGGTATTTTAATCTTTTCAAAATAAAAACAATAACTGGTTATTAAAAAATCGTTTGATGGAAAAACAGATTGTTATTGAAAACATGAGATTATCTCTTGATTGAGGTGGCCCAAAACAATAAAATATATGCAATTCTAAAGAGGTCTATAATATCACACTGACCAGATGGCAGGGTGACTTGAATGTAGGACGTTTTGGCCACGGATGTTTTGGCCAGGACGTTTTGGCCACGGACGTGTTGGCCAAATGGAAATTCAAAGTAGGACGTTTTGGCCAAATTCTATTTTAAAGCAGAAAAAAACATTATTGTTGAAATATATTGAAGTCTTTATTTTTTAGTACTTGTGGTATGTACGGGTGTGTACAAAATGAAGACTTTTAATAAATATGGATGAAGTTATTCAGTTTGATTTATGTTACTTTCTGCTTACTTGATCTAGTGGAAGGAAAGCCAAGGCATCTATGTGCCCACAAAACAGTCTGAATTCATTATCGTTCACGTGTCGGTGTGTTAGTCCAAGAGCCTGAATTTTGCGCCAAATTGATTGGGATAAATGGTAGAAACAAAACTGAATATTTACATGTTCACCAAACACTGATAAAATGGCAATTTCAACACTACGCTCAAAGTCCACTATTATTGTTGAAGGGAATGGAATTTGGCCAAAACGTCCTACTTTGAACTTCCATTTGGCCAAAACGTCCGTGGCCAAAACGTCCGTCCACCGGGTGACTTATGTTATGTAACATTATGCAATCATTTCCTGTCGTGTTCCATATGTGTTGGTTACATACTAATTAATTGGTTTTATAACCATTTCATTGTTCATACAGGGAAATGGGCTAATTGGTAATTAAACTCTTATTAATAACCCTTCTCAACATTCAAACATCTGCAGCAGACAAATTCGAATTCATACTTGGCCATTCATTTTGCAAATATATCTAAGATTGTGAATGTAACTATGATTTAATAAAAAAGGGCAAACCATTTTTTTAAAGGAAAAAAAATGCTCAAGAATCTTGACAATCATTTTTGGATGCAGCAGACGACTTTTGAAAACAGTACAACAAAAGGAGAAGTTGTTCATAATGGCTCCTTTTGTCACAATGTTTTTAACTTTATTCAACACATGTTCTTTAATATTTTGTCTATGATGTTCTAGGTCGTCTACTGCAGATTTGTTTTATGTGAGAAAGGGTTAACTTTCACATTCATTCATATACCAATATTTTGGGAGACACTCAAAATACCCTCAGTCAAAATCCCCTTACCCTGAAAATGATAGGGTACTCGAAATCCCCTCGACCGAAATGTTAGGGTAGTCAAAATCCCCTCGACCGAAATGATAGGGTAGTCAAAATCCCCTCGATGGGATTAGCAGGGTAATCATAATGTATGACATTAGGAGACATCCAAGGTGTCTAAGTCTAAAATAACATTGCACTAAAAAGACAAATAACATAGTAAGTAATTTTAATCATAATGTTTTACATACATAACACAGTAAGTAATTTAATCATTTTAATAAATATTCAGCACACAGTTTCTAGGTCATTTTATATTTTCACAGTTTAACTAACCACTTTCTACCATATATAGACACTCATGTGTTTATCTTATTCTTATAAGTTGCCCAATCACTGACAATAATTTCTGAAGGGCCTTATGGTTGTGACAAACAGGATTAAAGCAATTATCACCTCAATTCATTTATAACATGTAACTGAATTATCACCAATCATTGGGGTTTTGTTTACTTTGCATTTTCAATGGGTACGGTTTTGTCTACTCTGCATTTTCAAAGAAGCATTTTGTCTACTCTACATTTTCAGTCATATGGGTTTGGATACCCTGCATTTTCAATCATATGGGGTTTGAATACTTTGCATTTTCAACGAGTAGTTTTGACTACCCATTTGTTTTCAACCATATTGGTTTTGACAACTATGACAAAAATGGACCGTATGGGTTTTGACACAAACATTTTCATCAACTCCAAGATAAACTATCTGACAGTGATCTATATCAAATTAATAGTGATATATTGAATTTTGCACAGCATTATTTTAGCATAACATTTCACCAATACATGAAATTCTTTTTAAAAGAATTAACATGTAATTAACGGGTAATTATTGACTGCTCACTAAGATGACTTTAAACGGAAATGATGTACTATATTTAAATTTACATTTAGCTTTACAAGAAAATATATGAATAGATTGAGCGCATTATGAATACCCATCGAGGGGATTTTGACTACCCTATTATTTTGGTTGAGGGGATTTTGACTACTATGCCAATTTCAGATTAAGGGGATTTTGACATACACTCAATATTTTAATACATGTTACGTATATACATTCATTCATGTACATGTACCAATGTTTTAATATTATACTGTATATCATATAATTATTGATTTCCTAGGTTTCTTTGCTAAAGGAGTGCATTTGTTTTTCGTTTTCTTAGGCCTCCTGCCAATTCGTCCCCTTCTGCTGCCATGAAGTTTGCCCATTCTGAAATAAATTAACATTGAATAATGATTATACACTTTGCCTTCATTGTTAAAACAGGGATATATTTCATTGATTAAAAACCTTATATCATGAATTAATTGTTGGAAAGTTACACACAAATCTAGGTAATAAAGAAGTACCCATAATTTTCACTTAAATTGGTCGCCCTTTGTTAAAATTTATCGCGTTTTTCCAGAGACATATAAACACATGTGTTTATATGTCTCTGGTTTTTCTCAGTTTTTCTCAAACAATTCTATGTGAATCTCGGCATACAACAGGTTTATGAAAATAATTTAAACCAACATTGATCTTTCAACATTATCAATCTGACCTTTAAATGTATATATATTGGCAATATAGAACCGCAAATCATGTTTTGTATAACCCCGATTTGTTATTTTTCTAAATGTCCGCCGTTTTTTAAAAATTTCATCACATTTTTTCTCCAACAATATTAGATTCTCCATTGAATACAAACAGGTTTGTAAAAATAATTTAAACCAAGATTGATCATTTAACATTTACAATCTGACCTTTGAATGTGTTTATAACAGCACTATTCAACAGCAAATGATGTTTTGCATAGCCCGTATTTGTTATTTTGACAAAATGGCCGTCATCTTTTTTAAAATTCATCTCATTTTTTCACGGGTTTTCACAAACAATTCTAGAAAATTTCCGGCAAACATCAGCTATATTAAAATAATATGAACAAAGTTTGATCATTGATCTTTTATAATATAACATTGAAATGTGTTTATAACAGCAATATAGAACACAGGGCGGTCCTACGTATATATAGCATTATTTTTTAAATTTGACCTTATTCACCACAATTTTGTTAAATTTTATCGCATTTTTTATCATTTTTTCTCTGACAATAGTAGATTCTTCAGTGCATACAAGAGGTTTGTAAAAATAATTTAAACCAAGATTGATCATTTAACTTTTACAATCTGACCTTTCAATGTATTTACAAAGGCCACATTGAACAGTAAATGGTGTTTTGCATAGCCCCGATTCGTTATTTTGACAAATGGTCGTCATCTTTTTTAAAAAATTTCACATTTTTTCACAAGTTTTCACAAACAATTCTAAAAAAATTATCGGCAAACATCAGCTATATTTAAAGGATTAGAACAAAGTTTGACCATTGATCTTTTATAATATAACACTTAAATGTGTATCTAACGGTAATATAGAACACAGGGCGGTAAAAATATATTTAAACTATCTTGTAAAAGGGAGGAATATAGCATACTATGTGTTTTGAAAAGCAAAAAGACATCCAGAAGTTAAACTCATCTAAACAGTGTTGTAAATAGTTCAATTCGACTCAATTTCTTTGAAGGTTGTATTGAGGTGTATTAAGGTATAAAATACAAAAAAAATGTATCAAACTCAAATAAAATCATTACAATACCAAGAAGATACATTAATTATTTACTAGTTTGTGTCTTTTTCATATTTGTAGACTTACAAATATTGATTTTCATTGTACTTTGGAAAATGTGTTGCTTTTTATCCTGTTTCTTGTTGTCCGTTGCTTTTTGTCCTGTTGCTCATTATCCTGTTGCTTTTCATCCTACAATCGGTCCTTCACATAGCCTGTATTCTTCGTTTTGAATTTTTTGACTTCAAAAACTCATTGCAGTAACTATCATTTTTTGTTTAAATACAAGCTCAAAGTTAACGTAAATGTAAGAAAAAAAGATAGTAATTATGTTATGTACTTACATTCTCGGTTATTCCTTTTTAAACTTATTAATTTTAATAAAACATCCGTCTATCTACATCGATTGCCATCGCAGAAATGAATTTACGAAGTGGATAATGACCAGAGGGGCTAATGACCGCTTTTCTTACAGCGAGGCGAAGATAACGGAGCTTATCGATTCGCTTCATATCCCTGTAATATAGTGTCCCTGAACTATCTATAAATGATAACAATTGCTTAAAATGTGTCTGCATGTGGAAGAGGGTTTAATATATGTGAACACATCCTCCAACTGGATGTTTCTGGTTTCTATAACCAATCCCATATACAGACACTTTCTGCCACATCTGCAGAAAATAACGTTTATAAATATTGTGCCAGAAGGGGAAATAACAATTTACCCTTAGCAATTTACCCTTTTACCACAATGTTTTCAAATCTATCAAAAATTGATTCTTTCATTAATAGAGATTTTTCCTTTCTTTGCTATGTCTGCTTCAGATTTGTTATATGTGGAAAGGGTTGTAATTGCATGATTACTTGTTGTTGTCTTGTTTGGCAGGGGATGGGTGTCTAGTTGAGGTCTTTGCAGCAGTCTGCTCTGCTCTATGACAATTAGGCTGCAGATGACTTTGAAAACATATTAGCAAAAATGTGAAATATCTCAATAATTGAGAGTTTAATCATTAAATAGAGTTGAAAACATTGTGGCAAAAGGGGAAATTGCTCATCATGGTCAATTTCTCCTTGTGCCACAATGTTTTCAAAAGTCGTCCGCTGCAAATGCGTCGGAATGCGTCTGCAAGTTGGAAAGGGTTAAACCTTGTGGAAAAAATAAATGGCTTATCATTTTTCTGCAACATTTTCCTTAACTTTCCTCGGTAAAATGCATTCATATTTACAGATTTGTTTTATTGTTTATTTGGATGTTTAAGTCTTTAGAAGTACCCAAATACTTCATTTATAAATAATGAAATCATGAATAATGAAACCTTTTGCTACATATAGACACATTTTGATGCATCTGCAGCAGATGAATTTTGCCACAATGTTTTCGATGGTTTCAAAGCAAACATTTAACACATTTTGACACATCTGCAGCAGACAACTTTAGATAAAAATGTGGCAAATGGAGAAATTACTCATGATAAACCACAATGCTGTTATCTCTATTCAATAATTATATTTCCATTTATAGAGATTTTTACAAATCTTTGCCATATATATTTTCAAATTAATCTTCTGCAGATTTGTATAAGTCTTGAAATTGTTAACCTTTTCCTACTGACAACAAAACTGCTGCAGACAACTTAAATAATGGTAAAAATATGCAAAATTTCTATAAATGAAAGTATAATTGAATAGTGTTGAAAACTTTGTACCAAAAGCATACACTGCTCATAATGAGCAATTTTCCTTTCTGCCACAATGTTTTCAAAAATCATCTGCTGCAGCGACATCAGAGTTGATTCCCTCTTGCTTTATATCTTTCTTTTCTTACCCTCAGGTTTATTTACGCCATCTCCAGAATGTTACCATTGTTCATGGTATTGGCATGGCTCCTCACAACAGCCATGTTGTGTAAGAGTATCGTGTACGAGAAGGATCGTCGTCTAAAGGAAGTGATGAAGATAATGGGTCTGGGCAACGGTGTTCACTGGGTCGCATGGTTCATCAATGCATTTGTCCTTATGTTTGCCACTGTTGTCTTGCTTGTAATGATGCTCAAGGTATGATTGTTTAACCATTTCCCACATACAGATGTATTTTGATGCCTTTGTAGCAGTAGACTCTTGAAATCATTTTGATGAACGGAAAAATAGCTGTTAATGAGCAATTTCTCCTTTTGCCACAAAGTTTTCAACTCTATAAAATAATTACTTTTACATGAGCACCCACAACATATTTTTTAAACTGTTAAACCATTTCTACAAGCAAAATTATGCTCTTACACATGTAGATAAAAAAGTAAAATAGATGAAATGAAAATATAATTATTGTATATACAAAGTCACGTAGTTGACAATTTGATAGTTTCTTTGTCAGCTATTTATTTTCTACCTGTTATCAAATTGAGCATACAATATTTGCTACTTTTGATAAAACATCTTGAAAATTAAACGACCAATGTGAACTTATCTAAAGACAATTTGGTTGTACGACGTTTGATTTAATAGGCCCCTGAAGATGTTAGGTAAAATGATGCCGCCCTGTCTTGAGCTCTATTTGTTTTTCCTATTTTCAGTTTGGGGAAGTCCTACAGTATTCAGACGTGAGTTGTGTCCTGTTCTTCATGACTGTGTTCTCAGTGACAACCATCATGAAATGTTTCCTCATCAGTGTGTTTTTCTCCCGACCCAACATGGCCGCCTGCTGTGCTGGATTTATCTACTTCATGAGTTACCTCCCCTACATGTTGATGTTACAGTGGGATGATGTTTTGTCACAAAGCACTAAAATGGCCGTGGTATGTTACATCTTTTTGATACTGTTCCATTTGATGTACAAAATGCAGCTGCAAAAACAGTATTTTTTAGATGATTCTAAATGCATTCTATATTTGCATAATGAATCTTCTTTTGAATTTGCACAATATTTTTGACATTTAAAAACAAATAACCAATAAATTTTTAACCCTTTCTCACATACAACAAATCTGCAGCAGACATATTGAAAGCAACAATTTGGAAAAACTCAATATATGAATGCAAAATTATTGAAAAGAGTTGAAAACATTGTGACAAAAGTAGAAATTAATCATCATGAGCATCATGAACCATTAACCCTTTCCCCTCATATAGACGCTTTCTGATGCCTCTGCAGCAGACAGCTTTTTGAAAACAGTGACAAAAGAAGAAATTGCTCAAAACAAGCAATTTCTCCTTTTGCAACAATGTTTTCCACTTTTAGTCATAGGTTATCCATTCGGTTATAGAGATTTTCTATTTTTTGACAAAATATGTTCAAAGTCGTCTGCTGCAGAATTGATGTATGAGGGAAAGGGTTAAATTTAGTTCTTATGTTATTTAAGAATCATTTGCTTTAAAAAGTTCGGGGAATAAATTGATGCACCGTCTGCAAAATCGAATAAATAATGAAGAAAATAACAGTTAAAAAATCTTCTCCTCCGAAAGTGTCAGGCTGAATTTTAAATAATTTCGTAGAATTTTCCCTCTATTAGATTCCTTCAAGCCAAGTTGATTGGTCGGAAACTATGGCCGCCAGGGGGCGGGGCTTATATGGCTAAAGTGAAAACAAACAAAAATCAGATGAGCGATCCAGGGTCATCATGGCCCTCTTGTTTAAAGTTAGATGCTCTCAACATACATGTATAATATTTTGAAAAGGTTTTAACAAATTAATTGAATTACTGAGAAAATATTTCCATATGCATAACTCTTTTGCTGACATTTTGACATTTTAACTTCTGTTTTTTCAGAGTCTTTTATCCAATGTGGCATTTGGTTATGGGTGTAACTTTATTGCTTTGTGGGAGGAGCAAGCTATTGGACTCCAGTGGGATAACTTCAGTTTGAGCCCTGTAACGGATGATAACTTTAACATGCTGGACTGTATATTTATGCTGATTATGGACGCCTTCTTGTATGCATTCCTGACTTGGTATATTGAGGCCGTCTTCCCAGGTGAGTGATAGGACAGCTTTAACCCTTTCCCTCCTGCAGACGCATTTGAAAACATTGTGGCAAAAGGAGAAACTGCTCATGATGAGCAATTTCGCCTTTTGCCACAATGTTTTCAACTCTTAATGATTAAACTCTTATTTTATGGAGATAATTCACATTTTTGTCAATATGTTTTTACTGTTACCGTACATTTTGATGCATCTGCTGCAGATGATTTTTGAAAACATTTTGGCCAAAGGAAGCAAAGCTCATAATGAGCAATAACCCTTTCTGCCACTACTAGTAAGTAAGTATTTCATAGTCGTCTGCTGCAGATTTGTTGTATGTTGGAAAGAGTCATTGGAGTTTGTCTTGCTTGTCTTTGCAGAATGTCCCTTTGAATCACTTCTCCATTATCTGTCTATTTGTCTGTCCATCCAGCCATCACTCTTTGGTTTTAATTATAGAAACTTTGTATGGGCAGGTAACATTTGTGTTCCTTCAAAGACTCTTGCATTTAATATTGACAATTTTAAGTAGTTTTAACCGTTTACCTCATACAACAAATCTGCAGCAGAAGACATTGAAAACATCTGCTCAAGATATCTCTAGAAATGAAGGTATTGAAAAAATTGAAAATATTTTGTCAAAAGGAGAAATTGCTCGCTTTGAGCAATTTCTCCTTTTGACACAATGTTTTCCAAAGTCATCTGCTGCTTATGTGTCTATAGGTGGGAAAGGGTTAAATGTGTGTTGATAAGAAAAAGAGCAACCTGGATTAAACCTTTTCCTCCTTTGTACACCTTCAGATGACTTTTGAAAATATTGTGGTAAAGAAAATAAATGCTAAAAATGAATTATTTCTTCTTTTCCTTGTTGATTTTATTTCACCTCAGTATCGCAAATACGCATCAAATCTTCCAAATATTACATATCTACTGAAAAAATTTAAACCATACAACTTTTTAAATATTTTATAATTGGTTAAAAGATTCTGTGAAGATCTTGTCATTTGGTCATAATAATTTTAAAAGTACCTTCAACCAAGAGTAAACATTTTTCTTTTCTATAACTGTGAAATTTTCTCCTCCCTTTCTCACATTCTAAGGCATATTGATTCATCTACAGCAGGCAACCTTTGAAAATATTGTGAAAAAAGGAGAAACTGCGCATAATTTGTATTTGTACATAATTATGCAGTAATCTATATTAACCCTTTCCCGTATAAGAGACGCATTTGGCACACATCTTCAGGAAAGACCTTAGAAAATACTGCGGCAAAAGGAGGAATAGCTCATAATGAGCAATTTCTGTTTTTGCCACACATTTTTAGAGACTTTCATATTTTGGCAGATACATTTTCAAATAGGACTGCAACAGATATATATGTGGAAAAGGGTTAAAAGACTGCTGTAAACAAAACTATTAAAACTACAATTTCTATTACAGGACAGTATGGTATCCCAAAACCTTTCTATTTCCCAATCACAAAGTCCTATTGGTGCGGAACTAGCAGTAAAACAGATGGCAATGAGTTAAACGGTGGCGCCATTGAACTAACTCGCAGTGGAAAAGGTAGGTTACTCTCTGTTTGTATCCAAGAGTATGCTGTTATTGATCCAATGTCTGATACTAGTTTTTGTGTCACCCTGCGTAGCATGGTAGGCACTTAGGGATTACTTTTGTTTTGTCCGGCGTCTGTCCGTCTGTCTGTCTGTCTGTCCATAACACTTTTTCGTCACACTTTCAATGAGCAGGTGCAGGTGACACACGTGCTCCGCGGAGCACTCCATTCTAGATAGTAGATAGGTTTTCAAAAGTTGAAAGTACAGCAGGAAAAGAATCTGGATGAATCGAGTAATGGAATTGAAAAACTCATTTCAGGAAAAGAGAACCATGTCTCCTTTTCCTACATTGTTTTCAAATTGAAACTCTGATGATTTTTATGCTTGAATTTAACCCTCTTAACCCTTTCCCTCATATAGACGCTTTCTGACGCCTCTGCAGCAGACGGCTGTTTGAAAACATAGTGGCAAAAGAAGAAATTGCACAAAACGTGCAATTTCTCCTTTTGCCACAATGTTTTCCACATTTTGTCATAGGTTATCCATTCAATTATGGAGATTTTCTGTGTTTTGACAAAATATGTTCAAAGTCGTCTGCTGCAGAATTGTCGTATGAGGGAAAGGGTTAAATAATAGCATACCAACAATCGGTAGTGAACTGCAAAGGTTTTAAATTCATCCCCTTCCCACATTTCTACACATCTGCAAATGAAACCTTTAGAAAACATTGTAGCAGAAGGAGAAATTGCTCATTGTATTTTGAATTAGATAATGGGTTTCTTTTATAATTGCTTTCACTACCAGGGTTGTTCAAATAGTTTGTAGGACTTCTCAATAACATCTTAACCCTTTTCCTCATATAGACGCTTTCTGACGCCTCTGCAGCAGACAGCTTTTTGAAAACATAGTGACAAAAGAAGAAATTGCACAGAACGTGCAATTTCTCCTTTTGCCACAATGTTTTCCACTTTTTGTCATAGGTTATCCATTCAATTATGAAGTTTTTTTATGTTTTGACAAAATACGTTGAAAGTCGTCTGCTGCAGAATTGCCGTATGAGGGAAAGGGTTAATGGTTTTAAAAATCACAGTAAAATTTAAGAATGCTGCAAACTATTTGAACATCCATCATAATTATGTTTTATTGCAGACACAGATAACATTGAAAAGGAGCCGGCAGACAAAACTATTGGTGTAGCAGTGAGAAATTTGAAGAAAAAGTACGCATCAAGCAAGAAGCTTGCTGTAGACGGACTCTCCATCAACTTCTTTGAGGACCAGATTACATCCTTCCTAGGTCACAATGGTGCAGGAAAAACAACAACTATGTATGTGATTTATCCCATTCCCTCGTACAACAAATATGCTGCAACAGACTTCAAAAATATCGAGGCTAACATTATGTTAAATCTCAATAAATGAAAGTTGTGTCAATGTGTTGAACACCTTGTAACAGAAAAAATTGCTTTTCTTTAGATATATTTTCTTTTGCCACTTTTTCACAAGTTGTCTGCTGTAGATACATCAAAATACGTCTTGAGTTTTGAAACAGGTTATTAATATTAAACCCATGACCTGGTTTGAATTATTTTAAATGTTTGAAATTGAAAACATAAGAAAAGTATGTACAATTGGGAAAGTAAACTTATATTTTGGGTCAGGGAGGAAAACATTGGAAAAAGAGAAAACACTGTTTCTAGGCTTATATGTAAATGTATGGACTTCAGAATTGTAGGAGACTTGTTTATTTGATTATGAGTCATGTTTGTAATTCCAATTCCTTTACAGGTCTATTTTGACTGGTTTGTTCCCACCTACGGATGGTACAGCCTATATCCATGGTAAAGATATCCGAGTAGATATGGACAGTATAAGACATAGTCTGGGCACATGTCCTCAACATAATGTACTTTTTGATCAGTAAGTGTTAAATATTGTATGATAACTTAACCCTTTCCCACATACAACAAATCTGTACGATAACTTAACCCTTTCCCACATACAACAAATCTGTATGATAACTTAAACCTTTCCCACATACAACAAATCTGTATGATAACTTAACCCTTTCCCACATACAACAATCTGTATGATAACTTTGAAGCATCCTGGCAAAATTATGAGAAATCTCCCATTATTAAATAGAGCTGAAAACATTGTGGCAAAAGTCTTCTGTTTCAGAGGCGACAGAAAGTGTTTTTATGTAGGAAAGGGTTACTGTAAGCTAAGAGTGGAGACAATGTCCACAATACATTGTCCTGTTTTTGTCGTCTGCATGTTAGGCAGGGAGACAGTTAGGAGGATCCCTTCTCTGCTGCTTGTTCTTTTGTCATTCTTTGAATAAATTGTCATAACTTTGTTTCTGTATGGCAGTTTCTTTTCAAAGTTGCAACACTCATACCTTGCCATCAGAAAAATGGAACAGTATAAGTAACATTACTCCAGCCTGCTTATCTTTGATGTTATTTTGTCCTGCCTATTTGCTTAAAATCGACTTTCCATGTATCAATATCAAACAGGGTTAGTATGTAGGGTGTGACCTTCAGATGAAAAATTTATTTCTCTTTTAGCCTCAATTTATTTTCATAGTTGTCTGCTACAGATGCATAGAAATTCATCTGCAAGTGGGTAAGAGTGAAATGACTTGTGTCCTGCTGTATCATAATAAGTTATTTGACCAACTTAAAGGATTAAGGTTGAGGATAAATAGAGGATATTACATGAGTGGTCATTCAATACCAATTTGACGATTATTAGCGCAAAATATATATAACGTTGCTATATAGCGCGGTCATTTTCAATGCTTTTCATTATGACGTTACGTAGCATTGTTATTACACTGGTTATATACCGAAAAATATAGAATGACGTTATTTCACGCTGGCGACGTCATTTATGATATAAGGAAACTTATCAATTATATTTTCCCAACAGACTGACAGTTGAGGAACATTTGTGGTTCTATGCCCGTCTGAAGGGGTCCACGTCTAAGGAGGTGAAAAATGAGATGGAACAGATGATTAAAGACGTTGGACTGCCTCATAAGAGAAAGGAAATGTCTGCCAACCTTTCAGGTAAAAACGGATTAACACTTTACCCAATACAACAAATCCGCAGCAGTTGTCTTTGTAAACATTTAGCAGAAATATGGAAATTTTCTACAAATGAAAGTATGCATCAATTTTTTCAAAAGTCCCCTGTCGCAAAGGTGTTTGTATGTGGGATAACACTGTTAGTTTGGAGCTTGACTTGGCAACATACTTTCCAATAATTGACAAAACTAGTAACAAAACTTTCTTCCGACAATCGACTTAAAATAGTTTATATTGGAAATCCTGTTGCCTTGGAAGTATATTTGATTGAGAACAGGAAACATAAAGATAGGTGAACTGGTTGCTGTGATACATGTATAACTGAAATATGGTGGAAAATTAGGTCAATTTTATGATCAAAACCATTCTCCAGTGTCGAATAACATTAATTTACCTTTATAAAGGTTTTCTATATTTTCACTTAGGCATTTTCAAAGTCATCTGCTGGTCATGTGGTGTATATGAAGATTAATTAAGAGTCATTGCTGGTTAAACAGTTTTGAAAGTGAATTTACCTACATGTATGTTGAAAAATTATTCAGATTTTGAGTAATCAGCGACAGCAGTTCAGATCTTTACCCTTTCCCACATATAACAAATCAGCAGTAAACAACTAACATACCCGAACAAAATTGGAAACTCCCTTTAAATGAAAGCCGTCTGCTGCAGGGGTGTCAGAAAGACTTTGAAAACATACCTGAAAAAAATGGAAACTTCCTTTTAAATGAAAGTACAATAATTGAATAGAGTTGAAAACATGGTGATAAATAGAGAAATTGCTCTTTTTGAGCAGTGTTTATCTGATTTTTAGTAATCAGCGACATCCGTTCTTAATTAAACATTGAACATATGTATATTTAAGGTGGAATGAAAAGAAAGCTGTCTGTAGCCATAGCGTTTGTTGGTAATTCTAAAACAGTCATCCTTGATGAACCCACAGCTGGTGTAGATCCATATGCAAGGAGAGCTATCTGGCAACTTCTGCTGAAATTGAAACAAGGTATGTAATCAAATACATAGATCCGAGATGGTACTTTAAACCACGCCCATCGTAACTAGCTTTGTCATGTATTACAAACAAACAAAATGGCGTTGAATTAAGCATCTGCAACTAATTTTTTACAACGAGGTGCATGATACTTTCTTTGCTGATATGCATTCGTAATGGCCCGGTGGTCTAGTGGTTATCACACTAGACTGTGAATCTGGAGGTCTGGCTTTTGGAATTTTCTGAGATGCTTTTAAGTGTCTACCACTCAACCGGAGGTCAAGTACTAGCCTTTCCAGGTAAAATGACCTTGTGTCTATGGGTGTTATACACTGAGCATGTTGAAGGACCAGGGGGTCTTTTCGGAAAGAGCTAGCCTAGTGGAATCGTGCCCAGATTCCATTGTATCTAACTCTTTGAATCTTAAAATTATCTGCACCTGTCAGATGCTTGTACATGATAAAGTGTTCACTATTAAAAGGACAAATTGCTAGTAATGAAGTATAATCTTATAACAGAGGTGAACACATCATGGGGAAAGGAGATTTTGCTCTTTGTTAGTAATTATTTTCTAAAATATTTAATGTTTTTGCTGCAGAGGCATCAAATGTCTACCATATCAAAGCAAGGTAAAAGATCTGGTAAATGCTGATAAATATATATAAATTGATTAAATTAAATTCATGTTTGAAGTCATAGATTTGAAAGTAAACCTTGCCAACACGCAGGACATTTTGATGATTTAAACATTGTGGCAAAATATTTTGCCACAAATTGTTTAACTCTATTAGATAATTATAATTTCATTTATAAACATTTTAACAAGGTTTATTTGTTTGCTGATGGGAAAGGATTTAAGTATCATTTTATTGGCCGGATTGCTCTAGCAATTCCCGTCTATAGATTGGCGATGTCTGTCTGTCTGTCCGTCAACATTTTGGTTAAAGTTTCAGGTTCAGGCAAAATCTCAGCACTGGAAAGAGTTACAAACTTGAATCTTTGCCTGAAGGTGACCAGTAACAAGTTCTATTGATTTCTATGGTTACTTTGACCTTGCCGTCTGTCTGTCTGTCTGTCCGTCAACATTTTGATTAAAGTTTCAGGTTGAGGCAAAATCTCAGCACTGGAAAGGGTTACAAACTTGAAACTTTGCCTGAAGGTTACCAGTGACAAGTTCTATTGATTTCTATGGTTACTTTGACCTTGACCTTGGTTTGTCGATTTTCAAGGTCAAATTGCCGACAATCCGGCCTTACCGTCTTCAGCGGTTTCTTGTTTCCATTCATTTAGGTCGTACCATAATCCTATCCACCCACCATATGGATGAAGCAGATGTTCTCGGTGACAGAATCGCCATCATATCCCAGGGTAAACTCTGTTGTATGGGGTCAAGTCTGTTCCTTAAGAATCGCTATGGTAATGGTTACTATCTGACCTTGGTGAGAGCTGACCTTGATGTGAATGAGGACGAGGTTTTGAATCGTGAGATGACTAATATGAGTCGTCCCATGTCTGCAGGGAGTGCCAGAACTATAACTAGTGTGTTGGTGAGTTAAAACAGTTATAATTTATGTACTTTGTGGAGCTTTAATGTGCAATTTCTCTTTTTGCCACATTGTTTTCAACTCTATACAATATCTTATTTCATTGATAGAGATTTTACACAGTTTGACCTTAATGTCTTTAAAGTCGTTGACTGCATTTTGTTGTATCTGGGAAAGGGTTAAGTAATTTGAACTAGTAAAATAATAGTGTTTTATATCTGTAATGTTCAGATTTGGCAGATTTGTTGGGCACTACAAATGTAGTCTCGCAGACAGATGATTATCAACACTTTAAACCTTTCCTTCGTATGACAATTCTGCAGCAGACGACTTTGAACATATTTTGTCAAAAAATAGAAAATCTCTTTAGTTCAATGGATAACCTATGACTAGAAGTGGAAAACATTGTGGCAAAAGGAGAAATTGCTCATTTTGAGCAATTTCTTCTTTTGTCACTGTTTTCAAAAACCCGTCTGCTGCAGAGGCGTCAGAAATAATTATTTGCTTGAGCACCGCTCATATGTATTTTGTTTATAATTCCACAGCCAACAATAGAGTGTGAGGATGAGGGATATGCAGATGGTAAATCAGACAGTGACCCGCCCACCCCACCGCCTGAGAGTGCATCATACAATGGTAGGTGTTAATTTTAAAGCGTTTCCAACAAATATGGATCAGGTGACTTTAAAATCATCTAGTCACCTGAGCAAAAATAAGGAAAATCTATATAAATGATTACATTGGGTCAAAAATTGTATACACAGATGTTTCTGAAATGTGCCTTTGTGTTTGAAAATTTGAATAAAACGCCTCGGCACAACTAGAAAAATCTATGAACATTAGAAAAGACATTTAATGGATTTGAAAAAAGTATGTCATATCAAGCAATTACCCTTTTCCTGCAATGTTTTCAACATTAAACAACACATTCAGTTTGAATTTCAGGACTTAGTGCCTCAGATAAATATTTCCAAATTAGATAACTGTTAGAAGAGGATCAGCTAAACTGTTTAAGCCATTCCTTCATGTGCTTTCAAATCATCAAACGAAAAATTTCAATAATCTAGAAAACGCAAAGATTTATATTGATAAGAATATTTGAAAATATTGCAATAAATAGAGGATATTTGTTTGTTTTGAGTGAATATGGAATATATCTCATCGAGAAGTGATACAATTGAAAATGTTAAAATTGTATCACTTCGAGTTGAAATATATTCCATATCCACTCAAAGCAAACAAATTTTCTTTTTATTTTATGATAATTGATGATGAAATAATGGAACTATTTGGTGTCTTCGTACCTGTTCACACGCGGACGAATCTGTGTGAATGTATTTGTTTACTACAGAATGTCAGACATTGACAATAAGTCTGATTTGTTAAATTTACGAAATACGGAATTATACATGGGTATAGATAAGATAAGGTTTTTATCACATGACAATGCTTGTATCCGATCTAATAATATACCCATTATGATTACGTATTTCTTTATATATATAACGTGTGTAGTATAACATGACCGGAAACTAGGAAAATGGTGTCATACCTATATCACTCACAGTATATGGATATGGATTATATCTCACTGATAGAACTCAGTATCTCATCGCTTAACATTTAATAAAAGGTGATATTGCTTGTTTTGAGCAATTTCACCTTTTATTGCAATGTTTTAAAAGTCATGTTCAACGGCAGGTGTCAAATGTCGTCTGAGTGAAGTAAAGGGTTAAATGTCTTTTTTAGTCTCGGGATTCTCTGTGAAGAAGACGACTGCTTTCATCCAAAAGTTTATACCAGCTGCCCGCCTTGTCGAGGACAACATGACAGAAGTGTGTTACCAGCTACCTGACGATGCTGCCACACGGGGGGACTTTGAGATTCTCTTCCGGGAACTTGAACGGACTCACGTCGATATGGGAATATCAAGTTTTGGTATATCAGACACAAGTCTAGAAGAGGTGAGTACTTTTACATACTCTCAGGAAAATAGAATGATTAAGTTTTACGGATATGTTGGTCTGTATATCTAACTACTTTTACTGAACATCCAATTCTTGTCAATCTTGCACAGATTGTATTATATCAAGGAGAAGTCATAGCTTTTAAAAATAAGTAAATTATGTTAACTACAATGTTATGTAGTTAGTTAATTAATTAATCCTTATTAAACCATAATATTGCTTGTGAACAAGACAGAGACCACAGAGTGATTCAGGCCCTCATGAATTTAATGTTCCTTTGCCCCCATAATGTTTTTGTGTCACCCTGCGTAGCATAGTAGGCACTTAGGTATTACTTTTTTTTTTTGTCCAGCGTCTGTCTGTCTGTCACACTTTTTCGTCACACTTTCAATGAGCAGGTGCAGGTGACGTGACACACATGCTCCGCGGAGCACTCCATTCTAGTCATTTGTTTACAACAAATTGTCTAGATTTCATATGTTTCACCCTTTGAAAGGAGATAACTTCATATCCAGTAAAATGGTAAGCCTTCACAACATACAACAAATCTGAATGGACCATCTATGTAAAATATAGTTATCCTCTATAAATGAAAGTTTAATAATTGAAATGAGTTGAGAACTCATTGAGGCAAAAGGAGATGTTGGTCGTTTTTCAGCAATTTCTCCTTTTGTCACAATGTTTTAGATGTTCTCTGCTGCAGAGGCATTAAAAGCGCCTGTATGTGGTTCCTACATAAAACAAATCTGCAGCAAGTGCCCTTTAAGACATTGAGTCACAAATATGGAAACTCATAAACGGAAGAATTTTTAATGAATTAAGTTGAAAACATTGTGGCAATATGATTAGTAATTTCCCATTTTGCCACGTTGTTTTCTATGTGTGGGAAAGGGTTAAACATGAATACTTAATTCTGCCTTCTTCCTAATGATATTTGAAGCCTTTTGCCTCACACAACAAATCTTCAAGAGATGACTCTGAAAACATCTAGGCATCACTACAAAAAATCTTTGTAAATGATAGTTTAAAGAAATTAATAGAGTTGGAATCATTTTTGTGACAAACGGAGAAATTTCTCATTGTAGCAAAAAATTGTCAGACTTCTACACTTTTGTTTTAGTGTCAGAAGATTCAGTCTATGTAACATATAGTTTGGCAATGAAATGTGACACTATGTATGTTTGTATGTATTTACACGCCCATCTCAGGCCTTTGTGGACTGAATGACAATAATATCTCCGTGTTGTAGTGGCTTCAGTGACTGCTTTGGGAGCCGTAAATCAGGGTTCGATCTTAAGTCGAGTCATATCATTTTAAAATGTAAGTAATGGCTTGCCTCCTTGGAAGTGCCATGATATAACTGAAATACTGTTGAAAGCAGCGTAAAACTCCTTTTAAACAAAGCTGAACGATGATGCAATACTACCCACAAATCGCCAAAAACAACTCAAATGTTCAAGTCAGCTGTTGCTAAGACATTGGCTGACATCTGTATCTGTGAAAGGGTTACTGGTATAGGACTATTTTGTTTTCAGGTCTTTTTGAAAGTAGCAGAAGACAACTCTATGGATGGGCCAACAGATGAGATAAGAAGGACAAAACTGGATCAGATGGCTGATGGTAAGATAAGAGCTTTTTAGAAGGGGTGAATTTTATATTCTTAACCTTCCTTCAAAGTTGTTTAAATAAATTAATTCTTTAAAAAACTTGGAAAATCTTCTTGTGTTCTCGTCTGAAAGAGAAAGGCTTTGATATTTGATGTGTAGTGGTCCTCTTCCAAGGGTTATGTTTACTATATTCTTATAGTGGAAATTCTCAAAATTTCGTTGAACAAAATAAACCCTCTTGGCGGAGCGTAAAAAAAAAACATCTGTCCAGTCGCAGCAGGAGGTCAGAGACCCCTGTTCCACACACGCACACAAAAGAGCTAAAAACTCACTAGTTGGGTATTGACATGAGTGATGCAAGAATATAATATTACATTCTAGTATTCATAATCGTCTTCATTGTTATTTTTTTTGCTCACCTCCATTTATCAGTCTGGTCCTAATTGACCTTTTTATGTTGCAAGTGCCATAAAACCCAACTCATTCAAACAAAATGAAAGGTATAAGTATTTCAGGTGAATGATCCAGGGCCATTTATAGAGATATTCCATATTTTTAGCTTAATGTTTTGAAAGTTGTCTGCTGCTTTTGTTGTTTATGGAAAAGAATTCACTCTTTCCCATGCACAACAAATCTGCAGCAGATGATTTTAAAAACATGTAGGAAGATATATGAAAAATCTCTAATGGAAAGTATAATTATTGAATAAAGTTGAAAACATATTGGCAAAAGGTGAAATTGCTCATCATGAGTAATTTCCTCCTTTGCCATAGTGTTTTCAAAAGTTGTCTTCTGCAAATGCGTCTACATTTGGAAAGGTTAAAGTGTACATGTATTTCTACATGTTCTAGTTGTATATATTTTATGTCATTCTATATATTGGGAATCCGCCGTGCTAAGTTGATAGTGTCGGTTTTGAAACAGGGTGTCCAAGGTTTGATCCCTAGTTGCGGCACGACGGTCATGGTGAAGTGCCCTTTGGCACATTTCCTAGCCTTGAACTGGTTTGTTTACCTAGGGATCATGAGTAAGTGAACTGTTGTCGTGATTTAACTGAAATAATGTTAAAAATGACGTAAAAATGCAATAAAATAAATCATTGTGTAAATCAGGTGGTAGAATCCCTCGAAGTGTTTCCAGATTGAGTTTTAAGAGAAAGAAGAAGCTATCTTTGTTTGGAAGAAAGAACAGTCGAGTGGACAGTAAGACAGACCTCATGGACGATACAGATACAGGTAATAAATGTTCCATACTTGTGTGATCAAGGCCCGTTTGAACCTTTCCTGCATGCAGCAGCATTTTAACTACTATGCAGGAGATGATTTTTTGAAAACATTGAGGCATTAGGAGAAATAATTACTAACAAGTAATTCTTCATATTGCCATATTGTTTTCAACTGTATTCCATTTTTTTTCGCTTATAGAATTGTTCCAAATTGTTGCACATATTTTTCCAAAGTACAAACATTGTGGAAATAGCAATATTTGCTCAAAAGTTCTACTAACAAGTTATTCTTTATATTACCATATTGTTTTCAACTCTTTTTCAATTGTTTTTTGCTTATAGAAATGATCCAAGTTGTTGCACATATTTTTCCAAAGTAGTTAGCTACTGCCAGTACAAACATTGTGGAAAATAGCAAAATTTGCTCAAAATGAGCAATTTCTTATTTTCCAATGATGGCTTAAAGTCTTTGTTGAAACAATATTTCAAATTATTCAGAAGCTAATTTCTTTCACTTGGTACTGATGAAAATCGAGAACTTAATGTGTGTGTCGTCCAAGACAAGATACCAGAAAATACTTGTATGTATTGGGCCTATCTTGGCAGGGTGACACATAGGGCTCACTTCTGTGTCATCGGTCCATCTTTCCTACAACCTTTCAGTTACAGACCCATTTTAAAACAGATGATACCCAAGTTCATTCAGAATACTCTTAATATTTGTTGCAGCTTAATATTTTTTTTTTTTTAATTTTTAAGGTTTTGACTTTTATTTCCACTTCTGATGTATTCTTTTAAAAATGATGTACATACATGTATATTTAACTCTTTCCCACACCCTTAATCTGCAGCAGTCGACTTTGAAAATGATTTAGGAAAATTTCTTTTAATGAATGTGTAATTATTGAATAGAGTTGAAAACAATGTGGCCAAAGAGAAATTGCTCATTTTGAGCAATTTCATGTTATGACACAATGTTTTCAACAATCTGCTGCAGATATGTCAAAATGCGTCTGCAAGTGGGAAACGGTTGAGGGCCTATGCCGGCTTCTTTTTGCCATCGTTTTCGCCAATTCCAAAGTTTTTCGCCACTTTTTGAGAGCCAATTAATACATCATTGAAAATAAAATTTATAGATATATGTTTCGATATCTGTTGAGTCAGTGATAGTTTAAGTTTGATTTAAAATGACAGCTCAGATAGAATTCTGTTATTAAATTGGTAAACAATTTCAAAGGCGAAAAAATTACTCTTGACAATGTCATTATACAACTGTCTATGAAACATGAAAGAAACATATGCATTTTTTGGTGAAGAGAAAATGGAAGTTGAATTTCAATGACAGAGTAAACAGCGTTATAAGATATTTTCCAAATTGCTTACACATCAGTTAGGAGACACTTGCTGTTGGGAGGTATTGCATGAGGAATTATAATACATGTACTGAAACCCTTTCCCACATACAATAAATCTGTAGCAAACAAATTTGAAAATAAATTGTCAAAAATATGAAAAGTCTCAACGAATTAAAGTATAATCATTGAATAGAGATGAAAACATTGTGGCAAAAGGAGAATTTATTTATTTTGCCACAATATTTGTTTAAAAGTCATCTACTGCAGATGTGTCAGAAAGTGACTGCAAGGGGGAAAGGGTTAGGAATGCAGTCTGATCTTGATCTTTATTTCTGTTTCTAAGCAATAATGTTGATTGTTCGTCTAAGCAAGCCTGATAACTATTTCTCTGATACAGCTTATGTAGCAGACAATTTTTTGAAAGATTTGTAGGAAAACTGGTAGCTCAGTTAGTCGCGACGCAGGCTTCAATCCAGGGGTTGTAAGTTCAACCAAAGCTCAGCCAATGTTTGACAAAAGTCACTGTGACAAGCATCATAATTATGTCTTCCACCAATGGGCTTACAGTATATGTGGTATAGCAGCCAGTTGTGTGGATTACTGGTGTGAGAAAGCGAGGAAACACATGAGTAGGTGAATTGGCCATGAAATGACTGAAAAATTGTTGAAAACGGCGTTAAACCCAAATCAATCAATCAATTTTAGGAGAATTGTAGGAGAAGAAGACATACTTAAATTTAGCAAAATCTTCTTTTCCCATAGTGTTTGTAATAAACATTTTGAAAAAAGATGACTGCAATGTCAAATTAGATGAATGGTTAACATGAATGAACTTATTCAAAGTTGAAGTTGGAACAATGTACTATAGAATTTAAGTTGTTTAGTGAACTCGATTATTTTTACTGTTTGCATGGAGATTAAACCCTTTCCCAAATATAGACGCTATCTGACGCCAATGTAGAGATGACGTTTGAAAACATTGTGTCAAAAGGAGAAATTGCTCATTATGAGCAATCTTTCCATTTGTCACAATGTTTCAATTCTATTCAATAATTTTACATTCATTTAAAATCATTTTTGTCACATTTTGTCTTATAAAGGCCATCTGCTGCAGATTTATTATATGTGGGAAATGGTTGAGACAATGATATATCTAAATGCATTTGTATATTATTGTACTTTTTCAATATGTTTAGTTGCTTTGTAACCCTTTTCTTGATATATATATAATATTTGATGATTCTGCAGCTTGGAAGAAATCTTAGATATGAAGATATTGATTTAAAATGTGAAATCTTCTCACTTCGACACATTTTTATCTTCTTATTTAAATCATATGTTCAATGTTTTGGATGTAACATAAATTATAAAGGGCTAAATAATAGAAAAAAAGTGTGACCATAAATTTCTAACACCCCCTTTCCCACATACAACAAATATGCAACAGACGATTTTTAAAAACGTCTTGGCATAAGCACAGAAAGTCCCTTTAAATGAAAGAACAATAATTGATTAGAGTTGAAAACATGGTGACAAAAGGAAAAATTGCTCGTTTTGAGCAATTTCTTCTTTTGTTGCCATGGTTTCAAAAAGTCGTCTGCTGTGTCGGCTGGAGAGGCATCAGAAAGCATCTATATAAGGGAAAGGGGGTTAAATGACAATGTGACTGGTGTTGGAAGAGAGAACTTTCAGTTTCTAAGTAGAAAGACAGTAACTCTTACCTACATTCAACACATCTGCAGTAGTAGACTTCAATAGTATCTTAACCCTTTCCCTCATATAAACGCTTTCTGACGCCTCTGCAGCAGACAGCTTTTTGAAAACATAGTGACAAAAGAAGAAATTGCACAAAACGTGCAATTTCTCCTTTTGCCACAATGTTTTCCACTTTTAGTCATAGGTTATCCATTCAATTATGGAGATTTTCTATGTTTTGACAAAATACGTTCAAAGTTGTCTGCTGCAGAATTGCCGTATGAGGGAAAGGGTTAATATAAATCTCTATAAATGATGAGGGTAATTATTGAAAATAGTTGAAAACTAAACATTAATGCAAAAAAAGAAATTACTCAACTCATTTTAATAAATTTCTCCTTTTGTAACATTAAAACATTGCTGCTGATTGGTGGAAAATGTGTCTTCATGTTGAAAAGGGTTAACCCTTTCCCTCATACGACAATTCTGCAGCAGACGACTTTGAACGTATTTGTCAAAACATAGAAAATCTCTATAATTGAAAGGATAACCTATGACAAAATGTGGAAAACATTGTGGCAAAAGGAGAAATTGCACGTTTTGTGCAATTTCTTCTTTTGTCACTATGTTTTTTAAAAAAGCCGTCTGCTGCAGAGGCGTCAGAAAGCGTCTTATATGAGGGCAAGGGTTAAAAGGATAAATGTTTTTCTGATTTGAGTTTTAAGTTATACAGTTGTCCGCTTTGAAAACATCTCTGGAACAAAAGTTGTCATCAAGCATGTTAGAATTATATTCCTTAAGATGAAGTTGAAAACATTGTGTGAAAAGGCGAAACAATTTCCTCCATGATGATTTCAAACAATTTTCCCTGCAAATTAGTCAAAAGTAGCCCGTATCAGGCATAGGGTTGATATTACTGGGAAAAAACATATTCAAGATATTTAGATAAAATTCATTTGAGTTTTTTATGCATCTGCAGCAGACAATTTTTGAAAACATTGTTGCAAAAGGAGTTATTACTAAAATTAAGCAGTTGCTCCTTCACAATGTTTTCAACTCAATTCAATGATTAAATTTTCATTAATAGAGATTTTCAATTTCTTACTAAGTTTTCTGCTGAAGATTTGCTGAATGGGCGAGTGTGTTGAAATATTATGTGGTTTATGAAATCCCTTACCTAATCAAAAAAGCTATAAGTACCTTTCATTTATCAAATTCACTTGCCACTATATTGCCTTTGTATTTGTTTTTCTTGTAATTCCTATACTGCAAGGAATAGAAGGCATCATGAACACTCATACTTATACAAGTTAACCCTTTCCCTCATACGACAATTCTGCAGCAGACGACTTTGAACATATTTTGTCAAAAAATAGAAAATCTCTATAATTGAATGGATAACTAAAAGGGGAAAACATTGTGGCAAAATTAGAAATTGCATTCTTTTTGCACAGACAACTTTGAAAACATCAAGGCAAAAACACTAAACATATCTAAAATTGAAAGTATGATTATTGAAAAAAGTTGAAAACATTGTTTTGAGCAATTTCTCCTTTTGTCACAATGTTTTGAAAAGTTGTCTGCTGGAAAGGGTTTATTGATGCTATCACTGGAATGTAGCCTTGATGCATGAAAATAGACTATTGACATTTGTGATCAGTGTAGATGCAGATTGTCCTGTACAATTTCACAGTTTGATCAGCATCTGCACTGTTTGTCATCAAGTCAATAGATTTAAAAATGGATCTTCAAGTTAAGGGTGGAGATTCTAATCAGACTTGATGCATGTGATATAATGTGATATTGAACTACACATTTTCCAATTGTCCTATGTTGAAGCTTGTAATGTTTTTCTTTTTTATGGATCTTGTTTCTTGTATCCATCAAATACTTCTGTTACGATTTGTCTTGGCATTTTCTTTAACCGTTCCCACATACAACACATCTGTAGTAGATGACTTTCAAATCATCTAGGCAAAACTATTGAACGTGTGTGAGAAAGGGTTAAGAGTAGTTGAGCTCTAGATAAGGTCCTAAATTTCTTATTTGTCCCAGAAACCCCTTGGTTATTGGTCAGTTACATGATTCTTTTGATAAGGGTTGATTGGGTCATAAGTAGCGACGCTGGCTGTCATTTCAGGGGTTGTGAGTTTGAATCCCAGCTCAACCAGCATTCTCTTCGCCGTTTGACAAAAGTCACTGTGACAAGCGTCATTCTTCTTTCACCAATACGTAAGTCTATGTGGAAAAGCAGCCAGTTGCTTGGAAAGTATGTTGTGTGGTGTACTGGTGTGAGAAAACCATTTGAAAACCATTTGAGTAGGTGAACTGGCCACCGTGATATGACTGAAAGATTGTTAAAAGTGGCGTTAAACACCAAGCAATCTATCAATTGGGTCATTAGAAAGAAAGTGTGGGGAAAAGATCAATTTAATGTTTTTATCTAAGCCTCTGGTCATTTGTAAATATATGGAGTTTAAATAATTCAAGGAACGTAACTTTAGTGTGTATGTTGTCCACATTTTTCACTTTCTATGTCCGAATATTTTCTGACTATCAAACTTTCTGCAGGCAACATATTATATTCCTTGGAACATTATTTGCTTTGTTTTGACAAAATATGTTCAAAGTCGTTGCTGCAGAATTGTTGTATGAGGGAAAGGGTTTACCGTTTCTAATTTACAACACATCTGCAGCAGATGAATTTAAAACTATCTATGCAAATATATAGAATCTCTTTAAAAGAGAGTATAATTATTAAATAGAGTTAAAAACATTGTGACAAATGTAAGTATTGCTGGTTTTGAGCAATTTCTCCTTTTGCCACTATGTTTTTAAATGTTTAAGTTGTTAACATTGAAGCAAAGGCATAACGTATAATTTCCCTTTTAACACCTTATTGAATAATTTTATTTCCATTTAAAGAGATTATATCCATATTTTAAGCGAGCTGTTTCAAAGTTAAAGAATGCAGTTTTATAGCATGTGAATACATAAGTTTTATTGTATTTTTAAATGAAAATTTCCTTTTCACAACCTTAAGTTCATGTCTGAAAATGACATATGAGCTGTTCCATGAGAAAACAAACATTATGGAGTCTGTGTAATGTATCGACCCAGATTAGCCTGTGCAATCCGGGCCAACACATTCCTCTTCAGGGGGATGGAGGTATAGCTAGAATAATGATTCCTAAAACTGAAAATCCACAGGAGGCGAAAAGTGTTTGTCTGGGTTAGCCTGTGCTGCATGTTTAGGCTGATCTGGGTCTATACTTTACACAGAGTTCATAATGTTGGTTTTCTCATGGAACGGCTCATATGTATATGTGTCTGTACTTCTATGTTCTTAATCAGACACCATTTATGTATGCATAGTGTAAATGACACAATAGTGGATCATAAAAGAAGACCTGGTCTTTCTTGTAGTTCATTTATGTTGAAAACATTACTTAATTTGTACCACTAACACAATTTTGTTTATGCAAATAGATTAAGACTAACTATGATTTAACCCTGTCTGTTATACAGACACATTTTGACACCTGCAGTAGATGACTTTTGAAAAGATAAAAAAATAATGCACTTTACAGATCTTCTGTAGTCATATTCCAAGCAGATGACAAACAAAATGTTATATCAGATAAACTGTTGAAGATATTATACTGTTTGTATTCAATGTAGATACCACTTATCCCTATCCCTCATGTACACTTATTTGACACATCTGCAGAAGATGACTTTTGAAAACACATGTGATATAAGAAGAAATTGCTTATTATGATCAATTTCTATTTTGCCACAATGTTTTCAACAAAATTCAATATTTATACGTCATGTACTTTCATTTAATGAGGTTTTCCATATTTGTATGTTGCTGTTTTCAATTGTGTCTGCTGCAGATTTGTTGTATGTGGGAAAGGTGTTTTTAAACTGTTTGTTTTCAATATAATTATGTACTTTTTATGGAATTATTTAGACTGTGTCAGTGATTTCTGTCCCTTATTCACATTATAGACTCAGTAGTTTCCGGACCAGTCAGTGATTATGGAGAGACAGGATTTAGTCACAGTCAACATGAGCGTGTACTTGGCTTACAACTAAAACTGCGTCAATTCCTTGCGATTTTCTTCAAACGATTTCACCATGTCAGACGTAGCAAAAAAGGATTTGTTGTTGAGGTTTGTTCAAATACATCTTTTATCTCTGTCTCGAAAACAAAACATCTGCAGCAGATATGACGAAAAAGTAAGAAATATGGAAACGCTCAATAAAGGAAAGAACAAGGTAATTGTTGATAACATTCTGACAACATTCATCTACTGCAGAGGCGTCAGATTGCCTCTCTATGTGGGAAATGGTTAACCCCATCCCTCATACGACAATGCTGCAGTAGACGACTTTGAACTTATTTTGTCAAAATATAGAAAATCTCTATAATTGAATGGATAACCTGACAAAAAGGGGAAAACATTGTGGCAAAAGGAGAAATTGCTCGTTTTGAGCAATTTCTTATTATGTCACTATGTTTTCAAAAAGCCGTCGTCTGCTGCAGAGGCGTCAGAAAGTGTCCATATGAGGGAAATGGTTAATGATTACCCCAATATAGGCTATATGTGATCATCATAATTATTCAGCATATGACATGAGAAAACATTGTAGCAACATAAGAAATTGATAAAACCTAAGATTTCTCCTTTTCCCTCAATGTTTTTAATGCTGCTTCAAAATAACACTTCCAATTTCACAAATGGTACAAATTACATTCATCTATTTAAAGCAGATTCTTACAACAATTTCTCTTTATGAAGTTTAAACACAATATTTGCAACCCTATGTTAACCCTTTCCTTCATATAGACGCTTTCTGACGCCTCTGCAGCAGACAGCTTTTTGAATACATAGTGACAAAAGAAGAAATTGCTCAAAACGAGCAATTTCTCCTTTTGCCAAAATGTTTTCCACTTTTAGTCATAGGTTATCCATTCAATTATAGAGATTTTCTATTTTTTGACAATATATGTTCAAAGTCGTCTGCTGCAGAATTTTCGTATGAGGGAAAGGGTTAAGATCATGTAAAGGTACACACAATGCAATAGTTGTGTTCAGAATGTTGCAAGAAACCATGTTGACGATTTATTACTTTCTCCAAATACAGTTGATATTTGATGCCTCTGAAACAATCTACATTTTAAAATGATTTTCATGAAGCAGAGCAATTTCCGCATGTCTAGAAAAATTCTCAATTTTTTGTCAGAATTACGCTTTCAAATTTCCAGACATTTTAAAACAATTCCACATCTATGAACTTATATTAAATAATGGTTCATTTTCAGGTCATTTTACCAGTAGTATTTGTCCTTTTGGCCATGACCTTTGCCCTGATAACCCCGCCTTTCCAAGAAGAACCCTCCCTGGAGCTCCACCCCTGGCATTATGAACCAAAGAGAGGAGATGACAACTTATATATGTTCTATAGGTATGTGCTGTCCAAACAACTGTTTGGTTATGTCTGCCTTTGCTGGGTGACATGTAACCCTTTACAACATACAACAAATCTGCAGCAGACGACTTTGAAAACTTATGGAAAGATATGGAAAATGTTTTATTTAAAGTGTGATTAATGAATATAGACTTTAACATTGTGGTAAAAGGAGAAATTGCTCATAATGAGCAATTAACTGATTGATTGTTGAAAAACAAATTACAAGTAAAAACACTATTTAACCCTTTCCCTCATATAGACGCTTTTTGATGCCTCTGCAGCAGACAGCCTTTTGAAAACATAGTGACAAATGAAGAAATTGCTCAGAACGAGCAATTTCTTCTTTCGCAACAATGTTTTCCACTTTTAATCATAGATTATCCATTCAATTATAGAGATTTTCTATTTTTTGACAAAATACGTTCAAAGTCGTCTGCTGCAGAATTGTCGTATGAGGGAAAGGGTTAACTTATAACAATATCACTCTGCCACAAGATGACATTTGTACTTAGTTTTGTCTAATTGTTGTTTAACCTTGTTTCAAAAACATTTTTTCTGGTTGATTTTTTTGTTTATGTTCACCAATATATTTATATCAGCGAGTATTGAGTGTCAGGATTTATAAACCCTTTCCCACATATAGACACTTTCTGATGCCTCTGCAGCAGATGGCTTTTTGAAAACATAGTGACAAAAGAAGAAATTGCACAAAACGTGCAATTTCTCCTTTTGCCACAATGTTTTCCACTTTTAGTCATAGGTTATCCATTCAATTACAGAGATTTTCTGTTTTGTGACAAAATATGTTCAAAGTCGTCTGCTGCAGAATTGTTGTATGAGGGAAAGGGTTAACCCTTTCCCACATATAGATACAATTTGATACATCTGCAGCAGACAAATTTCCTAATGAGGAATTTCTCCTTTTGTTACAATGTTTTCAACTCTATTCAAGTATCATACTTTCTATTTTTGAGATTTTCCAAATATTTGCCGATTTCTTGTATGTAAGAAGGTTTAAACACGGAGGAATTAATACTACGGATTTGTTTGTGTTTCAGTAATGATGGCCAGTCAGATAACACATTAGCCAATAACTTGGAAACGGAGCTGTCTAAACCCTATGGTGTGGGGAATAGATGTGTCAACAAATATCATATAAAGTAAGTAATAAGAACAGAAGGGGAATGATTGGTTTGTTTTCAGGATGATGGACTGGTATATCAACTAACATCACATTAAGTAAGGGAATAGAATATAACTGAGAGCATGGTTTGATTGCAGGATGATAACTTGTCTGGATGTAGGAGTAAGACATCGTTGCCCTGTTAGATCAGTACCTTGTACTGAGGTTGTCATGGGTCCGAGACCCACATCAGGGAAAATTTTTCCCCTCCTAACCCTTTTCCACATACAACAAATCTGCAGCAGACGGCTTTTAAAACGTCTAGTCAAAATGTCATATCTCTATGTATGAAAGTTTTACTATAAACCCTTTCCCTCATACGGCAATTCTGCAGCAGACGACTTTGAACGTATTTTGTCAAAAAATAGAAAATTTTCATAATTGAATGGATAACCTATGACAAAAAGTGAAAAACATTGTGGCAAAAGGAGAAATTGCACGTTTTGTGCAATTACTTCTTTTGTCACTATGTTTTCAAAAAGCCGTCTGCTGCAGAGACGTCAGAAAGCGTCTATATGAGGGAAAGGGTTAAATAGTGTCAAAATCACATTGGCAGGAGGAGAAACTGATTAATATTAGCAATTTCTTCTTCCAGCACAATGTTTTCAAAAGTGCCTGCTGAATATTTAATTTCTTCAAACTTTCTGTATATTATTAAGTTACTCTGAGCTATCTAACTTAACTGAAGATGCATCATAATGGATCTACAAGGTGGAACACTTTAAATAACTTCACTTGTGTCTTCAGTGAAAAGCTTCGGTTACAAGCTATACTACTCATGAAGCTGTGGGGTTGTTAACTGGCTCTCACAGGTTGAGTATAGGAAGAGTGTAGTATCTAGATATTATGGCAAGACATGATTCAGATTGCCCGGTTAGATCGCCATGCCAGTTGTGCAGTGGTCTTGGGTTTGTATCCCATATTGGGTAGACATTTTCTCCTATAAAAATTATAACAAAATTGAAACTTCATCGAAAACAGAAAAAATATTCTATCTGTTCTTATGCCAAATACAAAGAATTCTGATATTGAGCAACATTTTGCCAATGTTTAGATAGAAGATTTTCATACTGTGGCATTAAGTCCTCCATCATGACATCATATGTGGGAAGGAGTTAACATCAGTCCGCTTCATATGATCTTAGTCTTTATCAGGATTAAAGATGAGGTTCATTTTTATACCCCCCGGCAAACAAAGTTTGGGGGGGTATATAGGAATCACCCTGTCTGTCCGTCCGTCTGTCCGTCTGTCCGTCTGTCCGTCTGTCTGTCTGTCTGTCTGTCCGTATGTCCACATTTCTTGTAAGCACTACTCCTCCTAATCGGCTCAATGCATTTGGTTCAAACTTTACATGAAGGTTACACATCATATGTAGATATGCATGAAGGAAGATCATACGCCTCGGATTATTCCAAGGGGAGATAATTCGACTTAGAGATTACCTGCGAGGGACTCCTGTGCACATACCTCCACATTTCTTGTAAGCACTACTCCTCCTAAACGGCTCAATGGATTTGGTTCAAACTTTACATGAAGGTTACACATCATATGTAGATATGCATGAAGGAAGATCATACGCCTCGGATTCTTCCAAGGGGAGATAATTTGACTTAGAAGTTACCTGCGAGGGACTCCTGTGCACATTCCTCCACATTTCTTGTAAGCACTACTCCTCCTAAACGGCTCAATGGATTTGGTTCAAACTTTACATGAAGGTTACACATCATATGTAGATATGCATGAAGGAAGATCATACGCCTCGGATTCTTCCAAGGGGAGATCATTTGACTTAGAGGTTACCTGCGAGGGACTCCTGTGCACATACCTCCACATTTCTTGTAAGCACTACTCCTCCTAAACGGCTCAATGCATTTGGTTCAAACTTTACATGAAGGTTACACATCATATGTAGATATGCATGAAGGAAGATCATATGCCTCGGATTCTTCCAAGGGGAGATAATTTGACTTAGAGGTTACCTGCGAGGGACTCCTGTGCACATACCTCCACATTTCTTGTAAGCACTACTCCTCCTAAACGGCTCAATGCATTTGGTTCAAACTTTACATGAAGGATACACATCATATGTAGATATGCATGAAGGAAGATCATACGCCTAGGATTCTCCCAAGGGGAGATAATTCAACTTAGAGGTTACCTGCGAGGGACTCCTGTGCACATACCTCCACATTTCTTGTAAGCACTACTCCTCCTAAACGGCTCAATACATTTGGTTCAAACTTTACATGAAGGTCACACATCATATGTAGATATGCATGAAGGAAGATCATACGCCGCAGATTCTTCTAAGGGGAGATAATTCAACTTAGAGGTTACCTGCGAAGGACTCCTGTGCACATACCTTGTAAGCGCTACTCCTCCTAAAGGGCTCAGTTGATTTGATTCAAACTGTATATGAAGGCTACACATCATATGTAGATATGCATGAAGGAAGATTTTTCTCCTCAGATTCTTTCAAGGAAAGATAATTCAACTAAGAGGTTACAAGGAACTCCTGTGATACCTTGTAAGCGCAACTTAAACTTTACCATTGTATCCGATGCTTTGGGAGGGGAGCGGGGGGTATTCTTCAGTGAGCTTTGCTCACAGTATTTCTAGTTTAACTTTTTTTGAAACATTTGCAGCAGACGTTGTGGCAAAGAAGAAGAATTATCAGTTTGCCACCATTTTCTTTTTATCTCTATTCAATAATTATAATGTTGTTTCAGAAGATTTTCCCTATTTTTGCCAATATGTATTCAAAGTCATCTGCTACAAATTGATTGTATGATGGAGAGAGTAAAACTATGATTCTTTCTTCAGTAATTATGGATGTGAACCAGTCGGTCCCATGAATTTCCCACCCTCTATATTGACCAATCAGACGATAGGATGTGATTGTGGAACAGGATGGCAAAAATGTCCGGGTGGAGCTGGTGGTGGAACCCCTCCACAGATTCTTCTTTCCACAACAGACTATCTGTACAACATGACAAAACGGAACATCAGTGATTGGATTGTGAAAACAAGAAAACAGTATGAAAAGAGAAGGTAAATTGATATGTTATCTTGGGCAACTGTTTATGGAAAACAACTGTTTTAGAGTTGTCTGCTTAAAAAACATCTTAATATGTTATTTCATCTTAAGAGTTGTTAGTATAACCGATTAGTTCACATTGACGACATTTGACGCCTGCTGTTGCAGAAGACTTTTGAAAACATTGCTCTTTGTCAAAAAGTTACTTCCAGTTTTCCAGATTGATTAACTTGTTCATCTGTTGATTGTAAAGTAGACAACATTTGAAATATCATGTGAAGTAATGAGATAATCTATAAAAATAAAATGTAATTTCGTAGGAAAACAAATAGCTTGTTTTGTGTGATTCCTCCTTTTCTGCATTTATTTTTAGACACCTTTGAAAATGTGACATCCGGTAGATGGATAAAACTAGAAAATCGTCTCAACTAGACCTTTTGGGTCAACTACTTACATGTTATGATATTTTTACACTTTATCCTTCCAGACGTTTCAGATGTTTTCATTCGCAGAAGTATCCAAATCTGTGTCAGGTAATAGGTTTCTCATTTAAAGTATACATTATTTTACAGATATGGTGGCATCGTGTTTGGAGAATCAGATGATTTAGCGATCATCACCAATGCAACACAGGTTCAGGAAACATTAGAGCGTATTTTATCTGCAGCGAACAACGGTACACCAATCAGTCTTGGATCAAGTGTGAACTCGACATATGCCTTCTGGAGAGATCTTGCGGAAGTTTTACCGACACTGGCTGTCAGAGACTCTGCAAAGGTATGATTTATTTGTTACCGGCTACTTGGCTACTTTCCCACATAATCCCAATCTGCAGCAGATGACATCTAGGCAAAATATGGAAAATCTCTAAAAATAAAAATATAAACATTGTGAGGAATTTCCTTCTTTGCCCCAATGTTTGCAAAAGTCATCTGCTGCAAATGCATCAAAATGCATCTTTAACCCTTTCCCTCATACGGCAATTCTGCAGCAGACGACTTTGAACGTATTTTGTCAAAAAATAGAAAATCTCCATAATTGAATGGATAACCTATGACAAAAAGTGGAAAACATTGTGGCAAAAGGAGAAATTGCACGTCAGAAAGCGTCTATATGAGGGAAAGGGATAAGTGGGAAAGGGTTAACTTTTCTCAACAGTTATTATTTTTAAGTTCATTTCTGTTATTGCTTATTTATGTGTCTATTTAACTCTTTACACACATCTTATCAGGGGTAGATGACTTTAAAAACATCTAAGCAAAATAGTGATAAACTCTACATAAGGAAGAATATTTAGTGAATAGATTTGAAAATCATTTGAGCAATTCCTTCTTTTGCAACAATATTTTCAAAGGCTGTCTGCTGCATATGCTTTAAATGGTTATCATGAAATTTCAGTGTCTGCTTTGAGTATTTCTGTTGCCAAAAATGTAGGAAGTAAGATATGAAGTTTTTTCATCCCTTTCCCACATACCACAAATCTGCAGCAGATGACTTTGAAAACGGCAAGGCAAAACTATGGAAAATAGATGTAAAGTCATTGTGACAAAAGGAGAATTTGCTCATTTTACCACAATGATTTCAAAAGATGTCTGCCTCATAGGCATCAGAATGCGGTTGCATATGTGAAATGGTTAACCCTTTCCCTTATACGACAATTCTGCAGCAGACGACTTTGAACATATTTTGTCAAAAAATAGAAAATCTCTATAATTGAATGGATAACCTATGACTAAAAGTGGAAAACATTGTGGCAAAAGGTGAAATTGATCATTTTGAGCAATTTCTTTTTTTGTCACTATGTTTTCAAAAAGCCTTCTGCTGCAGAGGTGTCAGAAAGTAGATATATGAGGGAAAGCGTTCACATAGTATTTCGTATTATTTACCAGGTGTGGTTTAACAACAAAGGATGGATAGCTTCTGTAACGTACATCAACGTGATGAATAACCTGATCTTACGGAGTAACCTCCCCGCGGGTGTGAATCCCGCCGACTACGGTATTACCGCCATCAATCATCCCATGGAAATGACTAAAGATCAACTCAATGATGAGGCATTGTAAGTATTACTGTTACCAGTCTATCAATAATAGTGTAATATGAGGGATGTTATACTTAACCCTCATACGACAATTCTGCAGCAGACGACTTTGAACGTATTTTGTCAAAAAATAGAAAATCTCCATAATTGAATGGATAACCTATGACAAAAAGTGAAAAACATTGTGGCAAAAGGAGAAATTGCACGTTTTGTGCAATTTCTTCTTTTGTCACTATGTTTTCAAAAAGCCGTCTGCTAGAGAGGCATCAGAAAGCGTCTATATGAGGGAAAGGGTTAAGCCTTTCCCATATAAAACAAATTAACAACAGACGACTTTAAAAATATCACTGCGGAAATGAATATCTCTGTAAATGAATGTTTAATTATTGAATAGAGTTGGAAACATTGTGGCAAAAGCAGAAATTGCTCATTATAAGAAGTCCTCTGCTGCAGAATATATTTTATAATATTATGATATTTTATAACAACCTTCATATCTCTTAATGTTTAAGAGACTGACAGAGATAAAGAGAAAGAATGCAAATGAAATAATTCCTGTACTTCTTTTGAAAATATTGTTGGAGAAGGAGAAACTGAAAATTATCTTTCCAAGTCTGTATCAAATCACAGGTGTTGGAGAAGAGTCCATCTGAGAAAAAATGGGGAAAAGCACACAATACCTCTTTAAATACTCAAATAATCTCTTTATATTGTCCATATCCTATTATAATGATGATATCGATAATTTGGGGAATCCCTCTTGTGTTACTATAAATAGCATCTATATGGTTCATATAGTATAATGATATAATACCATAGGGAGAGTCTTTTTATAGTTATGCGGGATTCCCCGAGTTTTCTCATACAATAACATTACGGTCGTTATTATTATAGCATATGGACCATATCGAGACTATTTGTAGTAGTTTAAATAGGTATCAAATCATTTTCTATACTTTTTCCTTCATAATCAGATGGTTTCTTTTGAGTCACAGGAGGTAGCTTTTTCCAGATAAACATTACTTTTGACACTTTTGAAATGTTACAGGTTAAGGTTTATTGCTTAAATGTGGTAATCCTGTCCAGTATAAGACTATATATATCTGCAGCAGATGCATCTAGGCAAAAAGATAACAAATTTCTAAGAAATATCAAAGACTCATTTCTTCTTTGCCACAATGTTTTTAAAGAGCATCTGCTGCATAATATGTATCAAAATGAGTCTGTATGAATGAAAGGGTTAAGCTAATGGGATTACATTCTCCATGTTATTGCAGGTATAGCAGTTTTAAGGACGTTGTCATAGCAATTTGTGTTATATTCGCCATGTCCTTTATTCCGGCAAGTTTTACAATGTACCTGATTGAGGAGCGTGTCTCCAACTCGAAACATCTACAATTTGTGTCTGGAATTAACCCTGTGATGTACTGGGTGTCCAACTTCTGCTGGGATATTGTAAGTTACACGGTTTTCTCACTGACTTGCTGAAGGAAAATCATCCTATGACTGTTTGTGACAAGTGATGATTAACACTTTCCCACATATAGCCAATCTGCAGGAGACATCTTTTTAAACATCTATGCACACATATGGAAAATCTCTATAAAAAACTATAAAAGATTAGTTGTTATTGTAGAAATGGCTAATGATAAATAATTTCTACTTTTGCCCAAATGTTATCAAAAGTTGTCTGCTGCTAATGTGTTAAAATGCATCTGCAAATTGGAAATATGTTGAAAGCAGCCTGTGTGTCCATTAATCCAATTTTTACCACACTATTTGTTGTAAGTGGGTAAGGGTTAAATCCACACTTGTTTGTCACAAATGTCCTAATGTTGCTTCTGCAGCAGACGACTTTGAACATATTTTGTCAAAAATTAGAAAATCTCTATAATTGAATGGATAACCTATGACTAAAAGTTGAAAACATTGTTGCAAAAGGAGAAATTGCTCGTTTGTCACTATGTTTTCATAAAGCCGTCTGCTGCAGAGGCGTCAGAAAGCGTCTATATGACGTCTGTTGGTGTCTACCTTGTCACAAAACTTTAACCTAACATCATAACAAAAAACGTTCGAAATTATCAAATGAAGCTTGGTACACATATTCCTAGGAACAATACAATACAATACACATGTCTTTACCAGGTCGCATAACTCTGGCTTGAATAATGATGTTTGCTTGGTTCACTCTTGTTTCTACCTTGTAATGACCATTATTCATTTATAATTGTGTATATCAACCCTGAACTGTTTATGCTTAACCCTTTCCTACATACAGCAAATCTGCAGCAGACGACTTTGGAAATGTCTACTCAAAAATATGGAAAATCTCTATAATTGTAGTAGGTACAATTACTGAAAAAGGTTAAAAACATTGTGGCAAAAGGACAAATTGCTAGTTTTGAGCAATTTCTCCTTTTGTCACGGTGTTTTCAAATATCGTCTGCTGCAGATGTGTCAAAATGCGTCTACAGGTGGGAAAGGGTTAAGTTGAAAAACAATTACAAATGACTGACACTCACTATTCTGTTACAGGTAAACTACCTTTTCCCTGCTGTTTTGTGTGTGTTTATATTCCTGGCGTTTAACAAACAAGCCTATGTATCGCCTGTCAATGGTCCCTGCTTGGTATCACTGCTGTTCATCTATGGGTAAGTCAATACTTATATATGTGCTGTTATATTAACCCTCTCCCAAATACAGATGCTTTCTTATGCCTTCTGAAAACATTGTGGGAAAAGGAGAAATTGCTCATAATGAGCAATTTCTCTTTTTTTCACAATGTTTTAAACTCTTCAAAAATTATTCTTTCATTTATAAAGACCAAAAGTCCCGGGTTCGAATCAAGTCTTGAGTGGAATTGGCCTCGGGGATTAAAGTGTTATAGAGATTTTTTACATTTTTGGTTAAATCCAAAGGAGCCATTTTGTATGAAATATTTGGCCTTGAATTGATCAAATAGACAATAATCCCTTTACCACATGCAGAAACAGACTGTTGAAAATATTGTGGCAAATGGAGAATATTCTCAAAGTGAGGAATTTCTTCTTTGTCACAATGTTTTCAACTCTATTCATTAATAATCAATATTTTTGCATCAATGTTTTGTTAGTCTGCTGGTTTAAATGCAGCATATATATAGGATCTGACATGAGTTGTCATTTCATATACAGTTTTATTAAACGAGTTCAAGATTTTTTGTTATTAAGCGAGCCTTTGGCGAGCTTAATAACAAATATCTTAGACATTGGGTTTTCCAAAGCTATTTTAATTTCATCAGTACACCGTATAACAATGCCACAAATAATTATTCCGAGGTCATATTCAGCTTAGTTTATTAAAAGTAATAATAAATAACACTCATGAGATATTATATCTATCACAAAGTCACTTATGAGGCGTATTTCGATAAAAATGTACTTAACGTTTACAATATTTCTAGATGAAATTTACGGGTTTTGGCGCCAAAGTGACTAACATATGATGTCAAAATGCTGAGGTGTCGTCATTTTCCTAGTATTAGGTCATGTTATATTACACACGTTGTATATAAAGAAGTACGTAATGGGTATATTACATGGGATACAAGCATTGTCATGTGATAAAACTACTTACCTGGTATCTTATATTTAGAGATGTCTGCTTCAAAAACATTTCCTAGTACTAGTTAGTCAAATAGGGATCATGGATATAAGTATGCTAGTTCCATTTGTTGAGTAAACACAAATCATGTTATTAACACCCCTTATTCACCCCTTTCTGACACCACTGCAGCGCACGACATTTGAAAACGTGACAAAAGGAAAATTGCTCAAAACCTGCAATTTCTCCTTTTGCTAAAACGTTTTCAACGTTTTTTCAGTAATTATACCTACAATTGTATAGATTATCCATATTTTATTAGTAGACATTTTCAAAGTCGTCTGCAGACGACTTTCAAAATATACCGGATTTTTTTTTGAAAATCCCTTTAAATGAAAATAGAGTAATTGAATAGAGTTGAAAACATGGTGACAAAATGAGAAATTGCTGGTTTTCAGCAATATCTTCTTTTGTTGCCATGTTTTCAAAAAAACGTCTGCTGGCTGTTGCAGAGGTGTCAGAAAGAGTCTATATGAAGGAAAGGATAAACACTTTCACTGATAGATTTTCATTTTTATTACAGTTGGGCCATGGTTCCAATGATGTACCCTTTTTCCCGTATTTTCAATGTGCCGAGTACCGCCCTGGTGGTTCTCAGCTCTGTTAATATGTTCCTGGGAACCGTATCAACTCTTTCTACATTTATCCTAGAGTTTTTAGAGGCAGATGATCCTGTAAGTTCTTTGATCATTTTAGATTCCATATTGTTGGTCACCATTTAAAGTGATGAAAGAAAACTAAGCATTTCAAAGGAAGCAAAATTCCTTCATTTGACATACTTTAGCATAAAACGATGTTCTTTTTTAAAAAATATTTACATTAACGATGAGGAAACATTATAAAGCTTGGATTGACAGAAAAAGTTGGCAATGTTTTCATAGTATAAACCCTTACCCACATGCAGACGCATTTTGATGCAATGGCATCAGATGACTTAAATATTGTAGCAAAAGGTGAAATTGCTCATTATGACAATTTTTGCTGCAATATTTTCAACACAATTTAATCATCACCAAATTGCTTTCAAAACTATATGCTTCAGATTATGTATTATGTGGGAAAGGCTTAACAACAGATTTTCGAATGCATGCCATGGTTGCAAACGGTCAAAGCATGGATGTACAAGTTATATTTTCTCATTGATTGATTGATTTCAAAGTGCAACATACATGTACATGTATTTAGTTTCAGCTTTTTGAATAGTGACCAAGATTACATTAATACATTGTATAAACACTCATTGATGCCTCAGCAGCACACAATCTCACTCAAAGTTCTGTTTCTTAAAAACAGGATTAATTATTGGCTTATTCTTCTCAAGATTATGATTTAACCATTTATAAGAAGCTAATTTATAATAAAGCATCTTCAGCAGGCAACTTTTGAAAAAAAAAAGTAGACAGGAACAGCTTATAATTAATAATATCTCCTTTTTAGCTCGCCTATTCGAAGAAATAGGGGAGCTTATGTAATCACCCCGGCGTTGGCGTACGCGTTGCCAGCTTGGTCAAACTTTTGCGTGAAAGTTCTTTTCTCAGACACTGTGTATGCTGTTGCTTTGAAACTTCACACACTTATTCAGGGTCATTAGGTGACCTTGTATGTCAAGTCCCATAACTCTGGAATGGATTTTTACCGAATTGTGCCCCTTTTAGGACTTAGAATTTTGGTTAAACCTTTATGTGCAAGGCCTTTTCTCAAACACTGTGTAAGCTGTTGCTTTGAAACTTCACACACTTATTTAGGGTCATTATGGACCCTGTATGTCAAGTCCCATAACTCTGGAATGGATTTTGACTGAATTGTGCCCCTTTTTGGACTTAGAATTTTGGTCAAACCTTTGCGTGCAAGGCCTTTTCTCAGACACTGTGTATGCTGTTGCTTATCAATTTACAGATTTAAAAGGCCCAAAAGGCCCCGTATGGACTTGGTTAACATTTGCATGCAAGTATTGAAAAGGTGTTTTATCTTGCAATAGGTGATACTGTGTGACTTTACCTAATGCTATAACTGTTCTGAAGTAGGCCCTTATAGACGATGGCCCTGAAAGGCGAGCTATATTGTCCTCCGACAACTCTTGTTCCACAATGATATGCAATGTCTTGGGCTATTAAAATGTTGAGCTTCTGAAAGCAAAGGATTGAAAATTAATACAAATGAATACAATTTGGGAGACAGAATGTGAAATATTCTGGAAAAGGAGACATTGTGGTCCATCATGTAAAGGTATTGTTTGTACATTTTTACAGGGATTGAAAGATATAAACGACATCCTACGACAAGTATTCCTGCTGTTACCACAATATTGTCTGGGACGTGGACTGTTTGATTTGGCGAAGAACCAGTTGTTTGCAGATGTCTATGCTCGACTCGGCGAGGGTGATAGACTACCAAACCCGTTTGATTGGGATCAAATTGGAAGGAATATATTCAGCATGTTTTGTCTGGGATTACTGTTCTTCATTATCAACTTGCTAATTGAATACAAATTCTTCATTAAATCAAGGTAATTACTTGCCCCTGCTGATCCCTACTTTTTTCCATGCCAGAATGTTCTTTCAGATTAACCCTTTCCCTCATATAGACACTATCGGACGCCTCTGCAGCAGACGGCTTTTTGAAAACATAGTGACAAAAGAAGAAATTGCACAAAACATGCAATTTCTCTTTTTGCAACAATGTTTTCCACTTTTTAGCTCGCCTATACGAAGAAATAGGGGAGCTTATGTTATCACCCCGGCGTCCGCGTTGGCGTTGGCGTTGGCGTTGGCGTCCGCGTTGCCAGCTTGGTCAAACCTTTGCGTGCAAGGCCTTTTCTCAGACATTGTGTATGCTGTTGCTTTGAAACTTCACACACTTATTAAGGATCATTAGGGGATCTTGTATGTCAATTCCCATAACTCTGGAATGGATTTTGACTGAATTGTGCCCCTTTTTGGACTTAGAAATTTGGTCAAACCTTTGCGTGCAAGGCCATTTCTCAGACACTGTGTATGCTGTTGCTTTCAAACTTCACACACTTATTCAGGGTCATTAGGGGACCTTGTATGTCAAGTCCCATAACTCTGGAATGGATTTTGACTGAATTGTGCCCCTTTTTCGACTTAGAATTTTGGTCAAACCTTTGCGTGCAAGGCCTTTTCTCAGACACTGTGTATGCTGTTGCTTTGAAACTTCACACACTTATTCAGGATCATTAGGGGACCTTGTATGTCAAGTCCCATAACTCTGGAATCGATTTTGACTGAATTGTGCCCCTTTTTGGACTTAAAATTGGGTCAAACCTTTGCGTGCAAGGCCATTTCTCAGACACTGTGTATGCTGTTGCTTTCAAACTTCACACACTTATTCAGGGTCATTAGGGGACCTTGTATGTCAAGTCCCATAACTCTGGAATGGATTTTGACTGAATTGTGCCCCTTTTTCGACTTAGAATTTTGGTCAAACCTTTGCGTGCAAGGCCTTTTCTCAGACACTGTGTATGCTGTTGCTTTGAAACTTCACACACTTATTCAGGATCATTAGGGGACCTTGTATGGCGTTGGTATCAGCGTTGCCAGGTTAAGATTTGCATGCAAGTATTGAAAATTTGTGATATCTTGCAATAAATAATAGTGTGTGGTTTTATCTGATACTGATACTGTAAGTCTTCGGTATTATGTTCACTATTGGCATACATCGTATATAAACCAATTTACAGATTTAAAAGGCCTGTATGGACTTGGTTAACATTTGCATGGAAGTATTGAAAAGGTATATTATCTTGCAATAGGTGATACTGTGTGACTTTACCTAATGCTATAACTGTTCTGAAGTAGGCCCTGATAGACAATGGCCCTGATAGGCGAGCTATATTGTCCTCCGACAACTCTTGTTGTCATAGGTTATCCATTCAATTATGGAGATTTTCTATTTTTTTGACTAAATACGTTCAAAGTCGTCTGCTGCAGAATTGCCATATGAGGGAAAGGGTTAAAGCATTTGCACATAATTATCTATAGTGTCATCTAGTTTGAAAACGTTTTTTCAGTTATATCACAGAGGCCATGTGAAATGCTATTCCTGTCTCGCCCTTATGGGTACTTGGCACAGTATTCTCCCAAGGCACCCTTCCCACAAGACTGTTTAGCCCATTGGTTGGAGAAGAATGATGCTTGACACACTGACTTTTATCAAGTAATGAAGATCATGTGTCAAAAATCATCTATATTAGGAAGGAGTTCCTGAACACAATATTAACGCATAAAGTCACATGAAATGATTTATTTACAAGATTGGTTTTGAACAGACGGCAATAAGAAGAGCCACAAAAGTAAACTGTTATTTCGATGCCTCCGTATCGGACAACGTTTGAAATCATTGTGGTAAAAGGAGCAATTGCTCTAATGATTATAATGAGAAATTTTACCTTTTTGCTATAATTTTTGGCCGGATTGCTCTAGCAATTCCGGTCTAGATTGGCGATGTCCATCCGTCCGTCCGTCTGTCTGTCCGTCAACATTTTGGTTAAAGTTTTAGGTTGAGTGAAAATCTCAGCACTGGAAAGGGTTACAAACTTGAAACTTTGCCTGAAGGTAACCAGTAACAAGTTCTATTGATTTCTATGGTTACTTTGACCTTGACAATCCGGCCTTACCGTCTTCAGCGGTTTCTTGTTCAAATTAATTCAATTATTAAAATCCAATTTCATTTACAGAGAATTTTCATATCTCTGCTAACAGGTTTTCCAAGTCGTCTGGTGCAGATTTGTTGTATATGGGCAAGGGTTAACATAGCAATATTTTATTTCAGAGTACTAAAAGCTACAGGATCCCCACTTGAGGATGAAGATGAAGATGTGATTAAAGAAAGGAACAGAGTTATGTCAGGACAGGCTAAAGACGATGTCATGAGAATAGAAGAACTGACCAAGGTTTGTTCTCTTTGTTTTGTTGCTCCTTAACCCTTTCGGAATAACAATTGAACACATTGTGGCATAAGGAGAAATTTCATAGTTTCTCCTTTTGCAACAATGTTTTTAACTCTATTTCAGCTCTTTTGACTAGTTAACCCTTTCCATCATATAGACGCTTTCTGACGCCTCTGCAGCAGACGGCTTTTTGAAAACATAGTGACAAAAGAAGAAATTGCTCAAAAGTTTTCAACTTTTCTTCATAGGTTTTCCATTCAATTATAGAGATTTTCTATGTTTTGACAAAATAGGTTTAAAGTCGTCTGCTGCAGAATTGTTCTATGAGGGAAAGGTTAACTCTTTTTCAGCTCTTTTGACTAGTTAAGCTCTAACTTGTGGAGATTTTCCACACTTCACTAAGACATTTTGAGAGTCGTCTGCTGCAGATTTGTTAATAGTTGTGTTATTAATACATGTTTAGCAACATGAAATTTGGCCTATTGTTAATTTGATTAAAAAAACCAGTTAAAATAAAAAATACAAATGCTCGAAGGTGTTCATCTTTAATCAAGGTCAACTCGTTCTGACATATGACTCACCTTGCGCAGCAGGCTTTGAACACATAAGCAGCCTAGTTCAACTGTTAACCCTTTCCCTCATACCACGAATCTGCAGCAGACGACTTTGAAAACGTACCCAAGAACATTTGGGAACTCCCTTTAAATGAATATACAATAGAGTTGAAAACATGTGACAAGAGGAGAAATTGCTTGTTTTGAGTAATTTCTTCTTTTATCGCCATGTTTTCAAAAGCTGTCTACTGCAGGTATCAGAAAGCATCTATATGAGGGAATCAATTAAAAAAACACTTTAAACTTTGTTGAAAATAATGAAGAAATTTGCTTGTAACTGGCAATTTGTCCTTATATACTTGACATTCTCATATATATATAGTAATTTTTTAAGCTGACAACATTTGCTTTAGGAAACATGACAAAGGAAGAAAAAGAGCAATTTCTCCTTTTGTCACAATGTTTCAAATTTTATATAAATTTTACATATTTTTGACTAAATGTTTTCTAAGTCGTTATGTAGGTGAAATTGAATTGTACTTTACAAACATTTGCTTTAGGAAACATTGTGACAAAAGTCTTCCTTTTGTCACAATGTTTCCAATTTTATTGGATAATTGATCTTTCATTTATATAAATTTTCCATATTTTTGACTAAATATTTTCTAAGTCGTTATGTAGGTGAACTTTAATTGTACTTTATGTATTATGTTTGCAGTCATTTAAAGCCCGAGGTAAAATGGGGGTGATGACTGCTGTAGACAGACTCTGTGTGGGGGTCCCGAAGGGGCAATGTTTTGGACTATTGGGCGTGAACGGGGCAGGAAAAACAACAACATTTAAAATGTTAACTGGAGATGAGAGGCCCACACAGGGAAATGCTTATGTAAACACCCACGAGTAAGTAAATATGAGCTTTCACCTAAACACTTTCCCATATACAGCAAATTGACAAAGGCATATTAAATTTATTGATTTTAGAAATGGCTATCTTTCACAGTGTTATTTTCATTTGAGGCGCATAATATACATGATGTAAAGAAGCAGAAGGTAACGAAATGTAGTTTTATTTTGGTATGAACATACCTTCAGATATTTACATGTTATGCTAATTAGTTGTCATCTGGTTTGAAAATGTATGATTGAAATATTTTTATATGATTATGAAAAATTTAAAGAATTTTCTTTTGTCCCCCTTCTTAGAAGAGTGGGTATATTACCTGCACTTGTTGGTAGGGTGGTGCATCTCTAAACATAAGCTTGACAGATTCATAATTATACCCCCAAAAAACAAAAGTTTTGGGGGGGTATATAGGAGTCACTGTGTCAGGCTGTATGTCTGTCTCTCTGTCGGTCGGTCGGTCGGAAGCCATATTTTGTCCGGCCTATTTCATACAAACCACTGGGTGGAATTCAATACAATTTTACATGAAGCTTCTATACCAAGAGGAGATGTGCATATCCTAAAGGGGTTAAAATTGCATGTTATTTTACAGAGTTATGGCCCTTTTACTTATTAAGTAAGCCATATTTTGTCCGGCCTATTTCTTACTAACCACTGGGTGGAATTCAATAAAAATCTAACATGAAGCTTCTATACCAAGAGGAGATGTGCATACCCTACAGGTCTTACAATTGCATGTTATTTTACAGAGTTATGGCCCTTTTACTTATTAAGTTGTTGGTCATATTTTGTCCAAGCCATATTTTGTCCAGCCTATTTCTTACAAACCACTGGGTGGAATTCAATAACATTTTACATGAAGCTTCTATACCAAGAGGAGATGTGCATATCCTTAAGGTCTTACAATTGCATGTTATTTTACAGAGTTATGGCCCTTTTACTTATTAAGTTGTTGGTCATATTTTGTCCTAGCCATATTTTGTCCGGCCTATTTCTTACAAACCACTGGGTGGAATTCAATAACATTTTACATGAAGCTTCTATACCAAGAGGAGATGTGCATACCCTACAGGTCTTACAATTGCATGTTATTTTACAGAGTTATGGCCCTTTTACTTATTAAGTTGTTGGTCATATTTTGTCGTTATGGCCCTTTTGTTGGTCGGTCAGAAGCCATATTTTGAATCAAGGTGCCGTTTTGTGGGTATTTATCATCTTCAATGATAGTTCTAGTTGTAAAATTAATGCTTGGACCTACAGTATGCAAACTTGGCAGGGAGGTTGGGCATGACTAGTAGAGAACCCTATTTATTTGAAGGTCATCCTTTCAAAGGTCAAAGTCAGTTATTGTAAAGACAAAAAGCTTGTCAAAATTGTAGCTGCAGAATGCTCAAATTATGCAGGGAGGTTGAGCATGATCAGGAGATGACCCCTATCGATTTTGAAGTCATCTACATGAAGCTTTGTGAATTAAAGTGTTAATATTTTATAAATTAATGATATTATTTTGTCTCCTTGCACAGTGTATTAAACAACATGACCCAAGTACGACTGAATATTGGCTACTGTCCCCAGTTTGATGCCCTAGACCCCTTACTCACTGGTGTAGAACACCTACGGTTTTATGCCCGACTCCGGGGAATTCCAGAAGCAGATGTCAAACATGTAAGTTTATACAGTTGCCTGTGCTAAAGACCACCTTTGAATAGCAATTCTCTGTCCATAGCAACCACTCTTTAAGTTTCCAAATGACTCATTTACTGAAAAAAATACCCTGTAAGAAAAGACCACCTGTGAATAAAGACCATATTGTTGTGTTTCCATGGATGGTCTTTATACACAAGTTCCACTATATATTCAGGTATTCCATGTAAACCAATGTTGCATTATGAATATTAAACTAGTTCAGTTAAAATATATTCACTCTTATCATGTGAGCGCGACGGTTCAATTCACATGGAGAATAACTATTAGTCAACTGTTTACCTGATACAGACGCCATTTGATGCCTATAATTCAGACAAATGTTTTTAAGAGGTGTCCCCTTCAGAGGCATCACACCCTTGGCGGCGTCATTGTCTGTGTCTGCTGTGTCGTCACAAAACTATAACCTTACCTCATAATTCATAAAACCATTCAATATTTTCTAACGAGACTTGGTGCACATGTTCCTAGTAACAATATGCATGTCTTTACCAAGTCATATAACTCGGGCTTTAATTGAAGGTATATTTACTGAAAAGTTGTCTGCTATAGAGGCGTCGGAAAGCGTCTATTTGTGGGAAAAGGTTAAAATACTTATACTATAGTTAAATTGAAAACATTATGGCATTTTCTGCAACGTTTCAAAAGTCGTCTGCTGAAGTTGTGTCTGGAAGTGGTTAAAGGTTAAAGTAGTAATCCTCCTCTCCAATCAAATTACAGCTTTGTAAGTATCAACCTGTTGTTCAGTCAATTTTTCAACACAATTGATTTTTAAAGTTAGGCTAATCCAAATGAATTTTATTCTGGTTTCGTATTTAGGTAGCTGACTGGGCCATCAGACGTCTAGGTCTAATTCCACATGCTGATAAAATATCCACAAACTACTCAGGGGGTAACAAGAGAAAATTGTCCACTGCTATCGCTCTTATTGGAAATCCATCTCTCATATTTTTGGTAAGTTTAGGGAAACTGTTGACTGCATCTGCTTATTTATCATGATCTCTTAGATTGTATTCTGCTGAACCCCAGTAGCTCAGTCAGTAACAACGATGCTGTAAATCTAGGGGTTGTGAGTTTGAACCCCAGCTCAAAACATTCTTTTCTTCCAACATTTGACAAAAGTAACTGCGACAAGCATCATTCTGCTTCTCGCAATGGGGTAGCAGTCTCTGAGAAAAAGCAGGCAGTTGCATGGAAATACTGTTGTGTAGAGTACTGGTGTTAAAAAGACAGGAAACACCATGGGTAGGTGAACTGGCTGCTGTGATATGACTGAATTTTTTTTTAAATCAGTCATTGGTTGTATTCTTCACACAATCAACTAATTATTTCAGTTCAATTTATTCCTTCCAATATTTAAGATTTACTTTCCCAATATACAGCAGATCTGTAGCAGACAGATTTGAAAATATTGTAATAATCTCTGTGAATGAATGTGTATTTATTTAATAAAGTTGAAAACATTGTGGCAAAAGGAGAAATTGGTCATTATGAGCAACTTCTCCTTTTGCCGCATTGTTTCCAAAGTCTCCTGCTGCAGATGTCTCAAAGTGTGCCAACATGTGGGAAAGGGTAAATCAGTTTAGATCTGAAGGAGAACTTCAGAAGTCAAAGATTGTATAGTGGATAAGATTGTTTGTTTCTGTTTAACCCTTTCCCTCATATAGACGCTTTCTTGAAAACATGGCGACAAAAGAAGAAATTGCTCAAATGAGCAATTTCTCCTTTTGTCACCATGTCTTCAACTCTATTCAATGATTGTACTTTCATTTAAAGGGAGTTTCCAATTTTTCGGATATGTTTTCAAAGTTATCTGCTACAGATTTGTTGTATGTGGGAAAGGGTTAGGATGGAGATATATTTTCACTGAGTTTACCCAATAGTGTTGTTTTCTGAACAGACAATGCCCCCTTTTGAAATTTATATTTTTAGTAATGATACTTTGTAAATGATTTTAAGGATGAGCCAACTACTGGTATGGACCCCGGGGCTAGACGTTTCTTGTGGGACTGTATATCCAATGTGGTAAAAGATGGCAGATCTGTGATACTCACCTCCCACAGGTAATATTAACCCTTTCCCACATTTTAACTCAAATCTGCTTCAATTGAAAACATTGTTGCAAACGCAGAAGTTGGTCATCATGAGAAATATTTCTCCTCTTGCACAATGTTTTAATGTTTTTCATTCTTTCCCACATTTGACAAAAGTCACTGACCAGTGTCATTTGTTTTCGAACAATGCGTATGTGAACTGATATGAATGAAACATTGTTGAAAACAGCTTTATTCCCAAATCAATCAATCAATTTAATGCTTTTCAATGAATTTTCATTGAAAGAGAATTTCAATATTTTTGCATCGATATGATCCTCTGTAATTTGTTGTGTTTCGGGAAAGTTTAGTATACAGTAACTACTTGATAAAAAGGGATTTTTCCACACAAACAGCCGAGTACTGGTTAACCCATTCCTTCATACGACAATTCTGCAGCAGACGACTTTGAACATATTTTGTGAACAAAATAGAAAATCTCTGTAATTGAATGGATAACCTATGACTAAAAGTGGAAAACATTTTGGCAAAAGGAGAAATTGCTTGTTTTGAGCAATTTCTTCTTTTGTCTCTATGTTTTCAAAAAGCCGTCTGCTGCAGAGGCGTCAGAAAGCGTATATATGAGGGAAAGGGTTTAAGTCTCCAGGAAGCAGACATCGAGCATGATTAATATAAGCTGAAAGCTTGCTTCACAATCGATGTAAAATTCAAAATGTTTAAATTAAATGAATGAATTAATTAAGAGGCAAACAATGTAAAGCAAGATTTGCCTTGGCTGTATGATATAAAAGATAATCTTTTCATAGAACTATCTTGACGTTAACACCAACACAATGATCTTTATTAAAATAAGTAACTTTGACAGCTTTGTAGTTGCTTTGAGATATGATTTTACTTCCTTCCTGACCATCTCGGTGGTGTAGTGGTAGAGCATTTACCTCATGTGTGGGAGATCGCAGGTTCGATCCCAAGTCGGGTCATACCAAAGACTTTAAAAAATGGAAGTAATGGCTTTCCCTCCTCGGCACTCAGTGTTTGTGAGTTGAGCATAATGACTAACCTGCTGGTGCCTAGATAAATGGACCAGAAATACCAGGAAACGCCTTGACATATAACTGAACAATTGTTGAAAGCAACGTTAAAACATCTTACTAATAAACAAATCCTATTGTTTTCCAGTATGGAGGAATGTGAGGCTTTATGTGGACGATTAGCCATCATGGTGAATGGTAGATTTAGATGTATGGGCAGTATACAGCATTTGAAAAACAGGTAATTGTAGGGAATTTAATAGTTCTTTTAACCCTTTACCACATACAACAAATCTGTAGCAGACAACTTAAAAACATTTAGGCATAAACACAGAAAATCTCTATAAATGAAGGGTTAATGACTGTAAAAAATTGAAAACGTTGTGGCAAAAGGAGAAATTGCACATTTTGACTCACAGACTGCTCAAAGCTTTTGAAAACATTGTGACAAAAGTAGAAATTACTTAAATGAGCTACTTATCCTTTTTCCAAACCATTTTCCATTCCATACTACAATTTATTATGGGGATATAGTAACGGCACTGTCCGTTCGTTCGTTCGATCATTCGTCCGTGCGTCCGTTCGTTAAAACATTGTGACCACTCTACACTGAACATCCTTTGACCGATCTTAACCAAACTTGGTATACAGTTAGTATATGGCAAGTTCTAGAAGCCTATTTTTTTCAAGGTCATAGGTTGAAGGTCAAGGTAAAAATTGGACTTTGAATACCGAGGGGATGCATCTGCTTTGCGGTGCCCTTGTTATACTTCTATTCAGAGAAATTTTTCATAATTTTATCTAGATGTTTTTCTAGATCATCTGATAAAGATTTGTTGTCAGTAGGAAAGGTAAATTATAACAATATAAGTATAAGTGACTTATTCAATTTAAACTTGTTTACAGATTTGGTGACGGGTACACAGTCATTATCCGCGTCTCTGGGGAGACACCCGACCTTGACCCTGTGATGGAGTATTTCAACAGTAATTTTCCACAGTCCGTTCTTAAGGAGAAACATCATAACATGTTACAGTATCAGCTGGGCTCGGATATCAAATTGTCTCTGTTGTTTGGACAAATTGAAGCCGTCCGAGAGAGACTATTGATCGAGGATTATTCAGTCTCGCAAACAACATTAGATCAGGTAACAGGATCAAGTAATTTGTGTAAACCTTTTGCTACGATGCAGATGCATGTTAGTGAAAACATTGTGTCAATAGGAGAAATTGCTCATCATGAGGAATTTCTAAATGTTTACCTATATGTTATCAATGTCATTTCTGTACATTTGTTTATAGGGAAAAGGGTGACTGGATTGTCTTCTTGGATATTTTTAGAGTAATTTGTTTGTAACCTTTTTCCACATATAGATGCTTTCTGATGCCTCTGCAGCAGACGACTTTTGAAATGATTGTGGCAAAAGGAGAAATTGCTCATGATAAGCAATTTCTCCATTTGCCAAAATTATTTCAACTTTATGTACCACATCACCAAGGCATTCTAAGACAACTCATGAAGACATTGCAGAAAGGGAGAAATTATTATGTATTTTTTTCTCTCATTGGTTTCTATTCTTTTTTTAACGAAAACTTCATATTTTTCAGAGAAGATAAAAATTATCATTTCCAAGCAGATAACTGAAAATACTATATAAGATAATCATGTGAATGAAGAAATGTGTCTGCAGATGGAAAAGCCTCCAAAGAGTTAAAGATAAACTAACCATTATAAATTTTTATTTACGCTGTATGTGTTCCAATTGCAGGTGTTTATTAACTTTGCCAAACTACAGACAGATTTACTAGATGATGAAGTAGAAACTTTACCAGAAGATCTGTCCTTGTTTAGTAAGTACAATTATAACTTAATTCATCCCAAATACAACAAATCTGCAGCAGTCTCTTTGAACGAGTAAACTTTTTTATCCCCAGCAGTATTGCTGTTATATATTTGTTCCTTAACACTTTCCCACATACGACAAATCTGAAGCAGATGACTTTGAAATTGTCTGCAGAAAATATTGAAAATAATTATAAATGAGAGTTTAATTTATTACTTAGAGTTGAAACATCGTTTCCTCTTTTGCCACAATATTTTCATAAGTTTTCTGCTGTAGAGGTGTCAGAACGCATCTGTATGTTGCAACGGGTTAAGGATAAGCTTAGCCTCATTTCGAATTTCAATTTTAGTATTAAAACGATTTTCAACTAAGGCAGGGTAGAGTCTCGATAACAAACCTGTAACAATTTTAAAAACTTTTAACACTAACTGTGTTATTCAAGTGAAAATGCATGAATCACTACTAGCGTCTGAATTAAAATCTTTAAAGATATTCATGTTTCATTGAGAATGATACTAAGGTAGCTCATGAATGGAATTTGAGAACAGAATAGAATCCATCAAAATCCTGTGTTGTGAGGTTTTTAAGGTCAAAAAAGGATTTTAGAACGTAACTTACATCCTTTTGTCTAGAACTCAATTTTATCCCATTTCAGAAGCCAACCGAGGGAATACAAGCGAGTATGAAGAACAAAGTTTGGCAGGAAGTACGGCAGAACTTATCAGGAGTGAGGAAAAGCGACAGAGCTCTCGTAGTTTACGCAACTCAAAGCGAAGGCCTGCATCGCCGACTAGTGACTCCAGCAGTTTACATCTGACCAACTTGAACCAGGCACCGTTGAGAACAATGCCAGTTCTAACAGAGGGCAACAGACATGATGCACCTATCATTAGCTTGCCTTATGAGGTAACGTTGAGTTTAGATATAATAAAACAATATATGCTTGCCTTATCAGGTAACGTTAACACTTATACAAAAAATCTGCAGCAGACGACTTTGAAAAAATACCCAAACAAATTCGGAAACTCCATTTAAATCATTGAATAGAGTTGAAAACATGGTGACAAAAGGAGAAATTGCTCGTTTTGAGCCATTTCTTCTTTTGTCGCCATGTTTTCAAAAAGCTGTCTGCTGTAGAGGCGTCAGAAAGCGTCTATCTGAGGAAAAGGGTTAGGTTTAGATATAATAAAACAATATAGAGTAATAGAGTTAACATTGGTAAACCTATCCCACATACAAGAAATATGCAGCAGATGACTTCGAAATATTGGGTTTAATATATGCTGATCCTCTGTAAAAGAAAGTTTGATTATTGAATAGAGTTAATTAAAGACATTATGGCAAAAGGAGCAATTGCTAGTTATGAGCAATTTCTCCTTTGGCCACAATGTTTTTAGAAGTTGTCTTCTGCAGAGGCGCCAGAAAGCGTCTGTATGAGGGAACGTGTTAGTCCCTTTGCATGGAACAGATAACTATTAATGCCTCTACATCAGAAACGTTTTGTTAAAGTTATTGGAAAAGGAGATTTTACTCAAAAGGATGAATTAAGATTTTCAATATAATATCTAAGATATATTTCCATTTTTACAAAAATAATACCATTTCATCAGATATTTTTAAAGCGTACAACTCTAAAAATGGCACATTACTCAGGTAGAGGATTAAATTGTTATTACCATGTTAGATCTGTTTCATACCTCATTTTTTGTAACCCTTTCCAACATATAATGGCAAATCTGTAGAAGACAACTTTTATAAAAAATATCGATAATTTCTACTGAATAGATTCTACAGAGACGAAAATATGTGGCAAAAGCATGTTTGATAAACTTTAGTTAAATCTGTTTTACTTGTCAGATTGAGTAAACAATATTGTTGGAAAAGGAGAAATTGTTGATTACGATACATACCTCATTTTCGTACAATATATTTATCCATTTTCCACATACAATAAATCTGCAGCAGAAGACTGAAATGATCAAGTCATAAATATAGAAAATCTCATTATGAGCAATTTCTCCATTTGCCACTACTATGATTGCAAAAGTCATCTGCTTCAGAGGCGTCGGAAAGCATGTACATGAGGGGAAGGAATCTCTTGGGTTACTTTTTATTCTGCTGAAAAGGACTTAAACCCTTTCCCTCATACGACAATTCTGCAGCAGATGGCTTTGAACATATTTTGTCAAAAATAGAAAATCTCTATAATTGCATGGATAACCTATGACTTAAGTTGAAAACATTGTGGCAAAAGGAGAAATTGCTTGTTTTGAGCAGTTTCTTTTTTCGTCACTATGTTTTCAAAAAGCCATCTGCTGCAGAGGCGTCAGAAAGCGTCTATATGCGGGAAAGGGTTAAACATCACTAGTTTATTATTTCCTGCATAATTTTAAATTGTTTGCTACTCGTTTATCAATAATAACCCTTACCCTCATACAACAAATCTTCAGCAGACGACTCTGAAGACATTTAGTCAAAACTATGGAAATTCTCTATAAATAAAAGAACCATTATTGAAAAAAAATGAAAACATTGTGGGAAAAGTAGAAATTAGTTATTATGCAACAATGTTTTCAAAGATTGTCTGCTGCAGAGGAGTCAAAAAGTGTTTGTATGAGGGAAAGAGTTAAATACTGACGTAAGAAAACATAAATTATCAGGGATGATTATGCTGGAATTCAGCGGAAATAAAGGAAAGATAAACTTAAAGTTTAATAGAGCATAAACATAGATTTATAGATGTAACTTAGTACGGGCCTGGTTATAAATTTAAAAATTAATCCAGGAAAAAAAAATGATGAAATTACAAGTTCTAAACATGTTATATGTCTGTTTAGTCAGAAAGGTTATAAATGGTATGTATATTTATGATTCACCAAATCCCCGCCAGTCTGTGTCAAATTCTTTATATGTATCAACTTTTTATCACTAAAGCTGAAAAATTGAAATTTTGTAAAAGAAAGTGTTAAGTCTGTGATATGAATGTTTTTAATTGACCCAAAATAGAATCAATTAAAAAGTTGTTTTCAACTGTATTGTCACCATGTCATGTCAACTCGCCTATTAAGGTTTTTCCTTGCTTTATTACACATGTACTCCACACAGCATCCTTCCAATGCAACTGACTAGCTTCCTAAATATACTTTCCTACATATAATAAATATGCAGCAGACGACTTTTAAAATATATAGGCAAAAATATGGAACGTTCCTTAACCCTTTCCCTCATATAGACGCTTTCTGACGCCTCTGCAGCAGACGGCTTTTTGAAAACATAGTGACAAAGGAAGAAATTGCACAAAACGTGCAATTTCTCCTTTTGCAACAATGTTTTCCACTTTTTGTCATAGGTTATCCATTCAATTATGGAGATTTTCATTTTTTTGACAAAATACGTTCAAAGTCGTCTGCTGCAGAATTGCTGTATGAGGGAAAGGGTTAAAAGTTATGATTACTATTGAATAGAGTTGAAAATATTGCGGCAAAAGGAAAAATTGCTTGTTTTGAGCAATTTCTCCTTTTGTCATGATGTTTCAAAAGTCAGAGGCATCAGATAGCGTCTATATCAGAGAAAGATTTAAGAAAGGATCATTAGCCCTTGTTTTTACCAATTTGAACTATTACTTCTTGAAGATAGTTCTGACTTGGATTTTTCCAAACAAATGGCACAAGTACTGGTCAAGTCTCCAGGAAGTAGACATTAATTTAAGCTGAAAGCTTGTTTGGCAATCGATGTAAAATAAATAAGTTTAAACTAAGATAGTTTTAAAATACTTTCCTACATAAAACAAGTCTGAAAAATATAGAAATATTTCTATAAATGAAAATGTAATTATTTAATAGAAAATCATTCGGTGGTCATTAAGATATGTTCTTTTACTGAAGCTTTTCTCAAATGTTGCATTTTGATTTATGTAGATGTGTCAAAATACATCTAAATAATGGAAAATATATGTAATAATAAGACTCAGGTCTATCCCCCATCATGACTCATATATGTCCTCGTGTATGTCACTATTATTGCCTGTTCTTCTTCAATGTTTCACTGTTTCACCAACCAGAAAAACTTAGACATGTAATGTCCTCATGTATGTCACTATTATTGCCTGTTCTTGTACAATGTTTCAGTTTCATCAACCAGAAAAACTATGACTAGCCATGACCTTGTGTTTGTGTGTACATGTTTTATAATCCTTTCCCACTTGCAGAAGCATTTTAAACTTATCTGCAGCAGACATCTTTTGAAAAACATTTTGTCTAAAAGAGATATACTGCTCATAATAAGCAATTTCTGCTTTTGCCAAATTATTTTCAATTCAACTGAATACAATAACTATACTTTTCTTAACAGAAAACTTCCATGTGTTTGCCAATAAGTTTTTAAAGATGACTGCTGCGAATTTGTTGTATGTGGGAAAGGGTTAATCTGTCAAGCTTCTTCGCTTAAGCTAGAACATAGCTAGGAAGTATATCTGATAAACTGAATTTGTATCGAGCAATTGTATTTGTTAAATCGGGAACCGAGTCATACTGAAAATAGGTACAGATTTGAAAATATTTGGAGAAAAGGAGAAAAAAGGTTCAATTTGAGCAGTTTCTCCCTTTCATACAATATTTTCAAAAATCTTCTGTATCGGGGAAGGGTTAAACATTGGGGTGTTTCTTACGATATTTTCACTGTCCAGTTATAGTAAGCATGATGATGTCACTTATAAAGAATCATATATTCTCACTGTCTACTGGATATGATGTTTTAGAGTTGTCTTCTTTAATAACATCAACTGGAAAATGTAATTTGAAAACATAGAAATAAAAGAACAAATTGCTCATTTTTAGCAATTTTTCATTTTCCTTCAATGTTTTCAAATGTCGTCTGCTATGACAAAGACAATGACAACATTTGAGCTCACATGAGCACAATGTGCTCAATTAGAGCTTTTCTTATCCCTCTCCAACCGTCTGTGCATTCTGTAATGTCTGTCAATAACTATTTAAATGGCATCTCATCATATACCACTGGGTCAATTACATTCAAACTCTGCATAAATGATCCTGGCTTGGTCCTGTGCCAAAATGGCTAAAATAAACGTTATCCACGTCCAACTCTGGTTCTCAGGAAAATCGTAAAAAATCTTCTCCTGAAACTGGTGGTCAAAATTCAAAATAATTTGTTACAAATTATCATCTAGTGACTCACCATCAAAGTGAATATCCTTCAATATTGAGGACCCAAGGAGATGTGGTAGTTTTTCTTTCCATAGGCTTTATAGAAATGTAAGAATTCAAAGTTGATTGGTACAAATGATTATCTAGTCAGTAAAACATGAGGCCCAAGGGAATTTTTCCTTATATTGGCTTTTTAGAAACGTTAAACATCTTCTCCTCCATAACCAACCATCAGAATTAAAAGTAAACTGATACAAAGGTCATATGGTGACCCATTAATTCAACTAAAACGAAGACTTTCCTTAAAAAATGAGGCCCCACAGGGGCAAGGGTAGGTTTTCCTTATATGTTGAAAAACAATGTACTATAATAAAATGTATTTCTGTTTACTCATTTAAGTGATACTAAGGCTCATAGCAATTATAATAACACTACATTACAGTTACATGCAGCACATTTTGACTATTTAACTGATATGATATTCGATTCTAGAAGCATCAAATATTTTCTGTATCAGTTAAAAGGAATTAATTACAACACACTCTAAGCTATGAATTTGGAATTAGAATCCGTTTTAATATGGTTTGTGAAAACGAACCTGTGTATCTAGTTGTATGTGCTACTGTGTGACTTGATATACCAACTGCTTGTCATTTATATTGCTAAACCCTTCCGGTAATTGCTTGTACTCTCTTATGTCTCTCATGATTCTATGTTGTGCATCATTCTCCTGTCTCGACAACTTAACCCTTTCCCCATACGACAATTCTGCAGCAGACGACTTTGAACATATTTTGTCAAAAAGTAGAAAATCTCTATAATTGAATGGATAACCTATGTTTTAAAACTGGAAAACATTGTTGCAAAAGAAGAAATTGCACGATGTTTTTAGCTCACCTATGCACGAAGTGCAAGGTGAGCTATTGTGATCACATTTTGTCCGGCGTCCGTCCGTCGTGCGTCGTCCGTCGTCCATCGTCAACATTTGAGCTTGTTAACACTCTACGGGCTACATTTTGCATCCAATCTTCATGAAATTTTATCAGAACGTTCATCTCCATAAAATCTTGGACAAGTTCGAAACTGGGCGATATGAGGTCAAAAACTAGGTCACTAGGTTGAATTGAAGGAAAATCTTGTTAACACTCTGGAGGCCACATTTTCAACTTGAGCATATTGAAACTTTATCAGAATGTTTGTCTTGATGATATGTAGGTCAAGTTCGAACATGGGTCACGTTGGGTCAAAAAGTAGGTCACTAGGTCAAATTGAAGGAAAATCTTGTTAACACTCCAGAGGCCGCAAATTTTGCTTCAGCAGTTTGAAATTTTGTCAAAATGTTTGTCTTAAAAATGTCTAGGTCAAGTTCGAATATGGGTTATGCCGGGTCAAAAACTAGGTCACTAGGTCAAATTGAAAGAAAATCTTGTTAACACTTTTGATGCCGCATTTTTTGCTGCAGCAGCTTGAAATTTGGTCAGAATGTTTGTCTTAAATATATCTAGGTCAAGTTCAAATATGGGTCATATTGGGTCAGAAACTAGGTCACCAGGCCAAATTGAGGGAAAATCTTGTTAACTCTGTAGAAGCCGCATGTTTTGCTTCAGCGGCTTGAAATTTTTTCAGAATATTGAGCTGAATGATATCTAGGCCAAGGTCGAATATGGGTCATGTCGGGTCAAAAACTAGGTCACTAGCCCAAATTGAAAGAAAATCTTTTTTACACTTTGGATGCCGCATTTTTTGCTTCAGCAGCTTGAAATTTTGTCAGAATGTTTGTCTTAAAGATATCTAGTTCAAGTTCAAATATGGGTCATATTGGATCAGAAACTAGGTCACTAGGCCAAATTGAGGGAAAATCTTGTTAACTCTGTAAAAGCTGCATTTTTTGCTTCAGCAATTTGAAATTTAGTCAGAATGTTTGTATAAATGATATCTAGGCCAAGTTCGGATATGGGTCATGCCGGGTTAAAAACTAGGTCACTAGACCAAATTGAAGGGTAATCATGTTAACACTCTGGATACTGCATTTTTAATTTCAGCATGATAAAACTTTATCAGAATGTTTTTCTTGATGATATGTAGGCCAAGTTTGAATATGGGTCATGCTGGATCAAAAACTAGGTCACTAGATCAAATTGAAGGAAAATCTTGTGAACACTTTGGATGCCGCATTGTTTGCTTCAGCAGCTTGAAATTTGGTCAGAATGTTTGTCTGAATTATATCTAGGTTAAGTTCAAATATGGGTCATATTGGATCAGAAACTAGGTCAATAAAGGAAAATATTGTTCAAACTCCGGAGGCCGCATTTTTACTTTGAGCAAGTTGAAACTTAGTCAGAATGTTGTCTTGATAATATCTAGTCCATGTTGGAATATGGGTCATATCAGGTAAAAAATATAGATCACTAGGCCAAATGAAGGAAAGTATTGTTAACACTGTGGAGGTTGCATTCAGAATAATTGTCTTGATGTGTTTTGCATTGCAGTACATTGTAAAATTAAGGTGAGCGATCCAGGGCCATCATGGCCCTCTTGTTTTAAAATAGCTGTCTGCTGCAGAGTTTGAACATTTAAGGTTAAATTTACAAAATTCAAGTCCTTTACAACATGCAGACAAGATTTGTACACATATGCAGCAGACAAATTTATGTAAGATTGTCGCAAAAGGAAAAAATGCTCACTATGATCAAATTCTCCTTTTGTCTCGATGTTTTTGACAAGTTGTCTACTGCAAATGCCTCAGTATGTGCAAAACAGTTAAAATGATAAAACTCTTGGTAATTCAGTATATAAAAATTAATGTTCTTTGGATTTCAGAGAAGATTAGACTTTTAATAGTCTGTTAAGTCAATAAATTTCTGTAGCATTTTAGGGAGTTTTAGAGAAAATATATATGGGCACTAGCAGTTTTTATACACCCGTTACGTATTATAGTTTTATCTGCGGCGGCCAGTATGTTGTCCGCCAAATAACTTAAGAAGCCTTCGTCCAATCATCACCAAATTCGGTCAAATGTGTAAATGGCATGATATCTTGGACACGTTCGATAACTAGCCATATCGCTGTAGTCACTCGAGAGTTATCGCCCTTTAATTATAGAAATTACCCAAAATTGATCTTGTCTGCTCAATTACTTTTGAAGCCTTTGTCCAATCACCACTAAATATAGTCAAAATGTGTATTTGCATAATATCTCAGACAAGTTCCATAACCAGCCATATCGCTGTATTCGATCAAGAGTTATTGCCCTTTAATTACAGAAATGACCTCAAATAGGTATTGTCCCATCAATTACTTTTGAAGCCTTTATCCAATCATCACCAAATTTAGTTAGAATGTGTATGGGCATAGTATCTCAGATAAGTTTTATAACCAGCCATATTGCTTGAGTCACTCTAGAGTTATCGCCCTTTAATGACAGAAATGACCTAAAATCGATCTTGTTCGCTCAATTACTTAAGAAGCCCTTGTCCAGTCACCACCAAATTTAATCAGAATATGTATTGGCAACATATATCAGAAAAGTTTGATTACCAGCCATATCGCTTCATTCACTGGAGAGTAATTGCACTTTAATTATAGAAATCACCTAAAATCTGTCTTGTCTGATCAATAACTTTTGAAGCCAGCTTTATCCAATCATCACCAAACTAAGTCAGAATGTGTATGGGCATAATATCTCGGACAAGTGCTATAATTAGTCATATCGCTTGAGTCATTTTATTTGATCATCACCAATTTAGACAATATCTTGGTCAGGTTCGATAACTTACCACGTTATCTTAGTCACTCCACACTAATGTCTCTCCAAATGGCCAAAACTGTATGAACAGTTTGTTTGTTTTATATGGGTTTTACGCCGCTTTCAACATTATTTCAGTTATATCATGGCGACAGCTCACTTATTCATGAACAGTGTCTGGTCTCTAAATTGGTCTCAAAAAAACAGGATGGGCATATTTTGTGACATTTGGCGCTCTTGTTGTGTAATAATTTAACTCTTTCCCACATTCAGCAAATCTGCAGCAGAAGACTTTGAAAATGTCTTCTAAAAAATATCGAAAATCCTTATATTTGTAGATATAATTACTGAAAAAAAGTTGAAAACATTGTGGCAAAAGGAGCAATTTCTCATTTTTGTTCACAATGTTTTTATAAGTCGTCTGCTGCAGATATAGGTGACCCGACCGGGTAGCTCAATTGGTAGCGTATCTGACTCGTGATCTGGAGGTCACAGGTTCGATACCCGGTTGCGGCGACATTCTTTCGGGCGATGTTTTCCATTGCCTCTCACCTCTGATCTATGTGAGAAAGAAGTCAGTGGCTTCGAAAGAATGTTGTGTAAGTACTAGTGTGGGAAAGCCAGGAAAACATGGGTAGGTGCACTGACCGCCGTGATATGACCAAAGCTGTTGAAAGCAGCGTTAAACTCCAAACAAACAAAAACAAAAGCAGATATAGGTGGGAAAGGGGGGTTAAATAAATTACATTGTTTGTAAAGTGAAAGACTTGATATTACAAGAGCCTCGGTCGAGTGGTTGGCGTCGGGGATTTCGAAACCGGGTGTCCCGGGTTCGATCCCCAGTGCCGGCACTACGGTCATGGTGGAGTGCCCTTGGGCAAGGCACATTTTCTAGCCTAGTACTGGTTTGTTTACCCAGGGATCATGATTAAGTGAACTGTCGCCGTGATATAACTGAAATAATGTTGAAAGCGGCGTAAAACCCCAATAAATAAATAAATACAAGAGCCTCAGGTAGGATTTCTGTCCGTGTCTTGTTGCTGTCTTTTATTCCCCCATATCTCAGCCTGTTGATAATACATCTGGATAAAATTGTATCATTAGTGCTAAATTAAACAAAGACAAAAATAAAAATTGAAAATTGATAAGTTATTTCTCCTTTGTTCACAATACTTTGAAGTATTTCTCTAAATTATACTTTCAATTTGGAAGAGTCTAATTTGTTCACAAAAGTTTAACCCTTTCCATAATTCAGAATACTTATTGATGCATCTGCAGCAGACAACTTTTGAAAACATTCTGTCAAAAAAAGAGTTTCTCCTTTTGCTGCCAAGTTTTCAACTTTATTCCATATTTTTGTTTAATTGTTTTCAAAGTCTGCTGCAGATTTGTTGTATGTGCAGCAGAAGGCTTTTGAAAACATTGTTGCAGAAGGGGAAATTGGTCATGAAGAGCAATTTCTCTTTTTGGCACCATGTCTTTTCAAAGACATCTACAGCAGATTTGTTTTAACCCTTTCCCTCATACAGACGCTTTCTGATGCCTCTGCAGCAGACAGCTTTTTGAAAACATAGTGACAAAAGAAGAAATTGCTCAAAACGAGCAATTTCTCCTTTCGCCACAATGTTTTCCACTTTTAGTCATAAGTTATCCATTCAATTAAAGAGATTCCATGTTTTGCCAAAAAATGTTAAAAGTCGTCTGCTGCAGAATTGTCGTATCATATGGTATGAGGGAAAGGGTTAAATGGGAGATAGTTAAATTGAATTCCTATTAATGGTGTTTAACCTTGTTCCAAATACAATAAATCTCTCAAAAGATGTCTGCTGCATATTAATTTAAACGCATCATGGGAAAGGGTAAAGAAGTGATATGGAATGTTGTTTACTCCAATCTTATGCAAGTTGATGGAAAGAAGTGTTAGAGCATGACTATAAAAAAAGCAATAACACTAAAGTTTGAGGACTGGATGCAAGACAGATTTTATAGCAATACATAATAAGACTGAGATACATGTACATGTAGATGTACTTTATACTTCTAACACAATTATGGAAATAGATATATTCTGACGCATCTGCAGAAGATGACCTTTGAATGAATGAATGTATATTGTTTTATGGCGCATCGACAGCTAAGGTCATTTAGCGCGCAATTAAATTTAATTATTCATGATCCCTGGGTAAACAAACCAGTACTAGGCTAGAAAATGTGCCTTGCCCAAGGGCACTCCACCATGCCGTAGTGCCGCGACTGGGGATCGAACCCGGGACACCCGGTTTCGAAATCCCCGACGCTAACCACTTGACCACAGCGGATTCCAAGATGACTTTTGAAAACACTGTGGCAAAAGGAGAAATTGATCAAGATGAGCAATTTCTCCTTTTGCCATATTGTTTTCATTTCTATTGCTTAGATGATTTCAAAGTTGTCTGCTTAGATGTTGTATGTAGGAAAGGGTTTTGCATACAACAAATTTGCAGGAGATGAATTTTTAAAAAAACATCTGGACAAAATTTGAAAAATGTTTTGTTATGGAAGTATAACTATTTGAAAACATTGTGACAAAAAGGAGAAATTACTTATTGTGAGCAAATTTTCCTTTTATTACAATGATTTCTTCAAAAGTTATCTCCTGCAAAGTTAATGTTGATGTTTTTTTCCCCCAGAAATTTTCAAAACAGACGCCTCATTCTTATATCATTATAACCAAACTGTTTGTGATAAATATAATCAAAGTACTGAGTAGAACACAGAAACGGTTTGTGATAAATATAATCAAAGTACTAAAGAGAACTGAAAGTTGAGTAAACATAAATGGTTTGTGATAAATATAATCAAAGTACTAAGGAGAACTGAAAGTCGGGTTAACCCTTTCCGTCAAACAACAAATTCAGAAGACGTCTTTGAAATCATCTTAACAAAAAAGGGAAAATTTCTATAATTAGTATAATTATTGAAAAGAGTTGAAAACATTTTGGCAAGAAGGTTTTCAAAAGTCATCAAAAGCAGAGGCGTCTATATTTGGGAAAGGGTTAACATAAACTGTTTGTGATAAATATAATTATTGCAAATTTACTTATTTTGTGTTGAATACTCTTCAGATTGGAGGTGATGCTGGCTACATGGGAGGTAACTACGAAACAGAAGAAGATGTCATCAGCCTCCCAAGACGTAAAGGTCGACCAATCACAAGATTTGACCAGAGTTCTTCGTCCAGTGTCATACCCGACCCAGAAGTATGATTTCTGTGGATAGCGCATTATCGACTTTGAACATATCTAAACAAAGTTATGTAAAATTAATCATATGAGAAAGAATAATGATTAAATTGAGTTGAAAGCATTGTGACAAAAGAAGAAATTGCTCTTTTGTTACAGTGATTTCAAAAGTCGTCTGCTTCAGAGGCTTAAGAAATCGTCTGTATGTGGGAAAGGGTTAAATTTAAAGTCAGAAATGTGTCTGTTTATTCTGACAAATTAACCCTTTCCCACATACAATAAATCTGCCTCAAACTACTTTGAAAACATAAACCTACTTGCTTATGATGACTATTTCTTCTTTCCTAAGCTGTCCGCAATAACTGATTTTAAACCATTTCCCACATATGACAAAGCTGGGGCAGACAACTTTGAAACCATGAAGCTAAAAAGAAAAAAATCTCTCTTAATGAAAGTGTTATTATTAACCCTTCCCACATAAATAAATCTGCAGCAGACGACTTTGAAAACATATTGACAAAAACCTGAAAAATCTCCATAAAAGATAGCTTAATAAATAGCTTAATAGTTAAATAAAGTTGAAATTGCCTCTACGGGTGGGAAATTGGTTAACCCTTTCCCTCATACGACAATTCTGCAGCAGACGACTTTGAACGTATTTTGTCAACAAATGGAAAATCTCCATAATTGAAAGGATAACCTATGACTAACGGTGGAAAACATTGTGGCAAAAGGAGAAATTGCACGTTTTGTGCAATTTCTTCTTTTGTCACTATGTTTTCAAAAAGCCGTCTGCTGCAGAGGCGTCCGAAAGTGTTTATATGAGGGAATGGGTTAATAGAAAGTCATGGGTTGATAAGATTGGATCAAATTAGGTATTAAATTATAAATACAAAACTTTGCCTTTGCAGAAGTCTCCTACTTATATTGTTGTATGTATATATATCATTTTGTTTCCATTGCCATTGTGTACTTACATGTGTTTAATACTCCAGACAACATTTCACTGACTTTAACCCTTTCCCGCATATATATGCTTTCTGACGCCTCTGCAGCAGACGGCTATTTGAAAACATAGTGACCTTTTGCCACAATGTTTTCCACTTTTAGTCATACAGGTTATCCATTCAATTATAGAGATTTTCTATTTTTTGACAAAATATGTTTAACCCTTTCCCACCTGCAGACGCATTCTAACGCATCTGCAGCAGACGGCTTTTTGAAAACATAGTGACAAAAGAAGAAATTGCACAAAACGTGCAATTTCTCCTTTTGCCACAATGTTTTCCACTTTTTGTCATAGGTTATCCATTCAGTTATAGAGATTTTCCATTTTTTGACAAAATACGTTCAAAGTCGTCTGCTGCAGAATTGTCGTATGAGGGAAAGGGTTAAAGTCTGCTGCAGAATTGTCATATGAGGGAAAGGGTTAAAACTATCTTTACATACATGCTGGTAATCATGGATTTATAAATTGTGTAAACCAGATTTTCAACAAAGCTTAACCCCATTTCAACATTTAGAAGTTTTCTGATGTCTCTACGGCAGACTACCTTTGAAAACATTGTGGCTAAATTGCTCATAAGCATTTATATTGATATAGATACGAAAGGATGGAGAAAAGAATAGGATAAGAAATTAATTGGATAATAATTACAATTAATAATTTACCTAATATTTATTTTTTTAGAGTTTGAGCAAATCTGACAAAATACTTAATTGTTAAATATTTAAAGTTTTGAAAAGCATTATTGCAAAAAGAATAATTAGGAGCAATTTTTCCTTTACTCAAAATATTTTTAAATGTCATCCGATGCTGCGGCATTCGAATGTCTGTATCCGAAAAAGTGTAAACAGTTTACTTTACCCTTTCCCGATTACAAAAATTTGCAGCAGAAGACTTTGGAAACATCTAGGCAAATATATGAAAATTCTCTATCAATCGCAGTATAGAAATCATTTTGGTAAAGGGAAACATTGCTCATTATGAGCAATTTCTCCTTTTGTCAGAATGTTTTCAAAGTTGTCTGTTGCAGAGGTGTCAGGAAGGGTCTGAACTTGAGAAAGGGTTAATTTGATGTTTCTAGTGTAATTCTTAAAACTTTGCAAGATAAAAATGTTACATATACAATTTAGAAAGACTAACTTTTATACAGATTCCAAAACATTTAACCCTTTCCCTCATATAGACGCTTTCTGACGCCTCTGCAGCAGACGGCTTTTTGTAAACATAGTGACAAAAGCAGAAATTGCACAAAACGTGCAATTTCTCCTTTTGCCACAATGTTTTCCGCTTTTTGTCATAGGTTATCCGTTCAATTATGGAGATTTTCTATGATTTGACAAAATACGTTCAAAGTCGTCTGCTGCAGTATTGTCGTATGAGGGAAAGGGTTAAGGAAATGGAAAAGATTTTTAAATTTTTTGAAAATCTGGTTAATTTCTAAACATTCTTCTGTTACAAATGTAATCTGCATACTAGTTGAAGCTGTTTTTCTTGATTAGCATGTGCTTGTTGACTAATATACAAGGTTGTAATGTTTCCCACCGGTCGACCAACTCTGAGGCCTGTGTAGCAGTCGACGTTTGAAAACATTGTGTAAAAAGGATCTAGCAATTTCTCCTTTTGCTACAATGTTTTCAATTCTTTTCAATAATTGACTTATTTTGCTTAATTTTGCATAGATGTTTTCGAAATCAACTGCTGCATATTTGTTGAATGTAGGAAAGAGTAAACCCTTTCCCATAAACAACAAAACTGCAGCAGACGACTTTAAAAACATGGTGACAAAAACCTGTAAAATCTCCATAAAAGAGATTAATTGTAAAATAAAGTTGAAAACATTGCGGCCAAAGGTGAAATTGCTCATGATGAACAATTTCCCCTTTGGCCACACTGTTTGACAAAAGTCGTCTGCTGCTATTTCGTCAGGTGGGAAAGTGTTGAGGCTTATTGATATATCATCTTGTTATTGATGTAAATATTGTTGTATTCTTATCTATAGATCTGATCTTGAGATTGCTTATTATGTTGGCAATTTAAGAAAAAATATTGTTTTCTTTGGTTTGACTGTGCAGATATTCACTAATACATCTATCTTAGTGCAATCATGCACTTAGAAAACTTTGTTTATCTTCTAATGTGTACTTTAAACCAACGCTTTCCTTACTTTTGAACTTGTAAACTGGGTTCAATCCATGTTTGTGGCAGTCATGATGGAGTGCCCATGTGTAAGGCACATTTCACAGCCAAGTACTGGTTTGATTACCCAGGGATCATGAATAAGTGTTCTGTCACCATGATATAACTGAAATAATGTTGAAAATGTCATAAAACCCAAATTGATAAAGTGAAGCCATCTGTTAACTTTAATGGCTAAAGTACAAACTTCGGCCATCTACTGAGGCTGTTTCAAGCCATCATGATTGGTGAACAATCCTTGCAATGACATACAAGCGTAAGATCTTTTAACCCTTTCCCACATTCAACAAGTATGCAGCAGAAGACTTTGAAAATATTATGGCAAAACATATGGAAAATCTCTAAAACTTGAAAGTAAAATTATTCAATAAAGTTGAAAACCTTGTGGCAAAAGGAGACATGTTTCTGCTATGAATGTGTCTACAAGTGGGTAAGGCTTAAATCAGGCGAGTGATATTTGACCATCATGATCCTCTTGTTTAGACAATGTTTCCACCTTTATGAATAATGTTTCATAATGGTTTATGTCCTCACTAACCTGTTATTGAATAATCAAGAATGTATAACCTTGAATTAAATGTATGGAAATATATTTTTTCAAAATTGCTTAACATGCATACCAGTCTACCTTATCGCTAAATGTTCTGCCAGAAAAGGGTCCTTAACCCTTTCCCTCATACGACAATTCTGCAGCAGATGACTTTGAACGTATTTTGTCAAAAGATAGAAAATCTCCATAATTGTGTGGATAACCTATGACAAAAAGTGGAAAACATTGTGGCAAAAGGAGAAATTGCACGTTTTGTGCAATTTCTTCTTTTGTCACTATGTTTTCAAAAAGCCATCTGCTGCAGAGGCGTCCGAAAGCGTCTATATGAGGGAAAGGTTTAATAGCTAATGTTTCCGGTCATAAAACGCAGACTGTTTTCATGTTCTTTAACCCTTTCCCACTTATGACAAATCTACAGCAGACGACCGTGAAACTTCTAGGCAAAAATATTCAAAGCTTCTATAAATGAATGTTTAACCAGTTTAATCAGTGGATAAATTTGAAAACATTGTGGCAAAAGCAGAAATTGGTCATTATGAGCAATTTCTCCTTTTTTCAAAAGTCGTCTGCTGCAGATGTGGCAAAATCATCAGGTTCTACAAGTGGATCAGGGTTAACTTTTGATTTTCATCATAAAATACTATATATTGAAAAAAATATCCGGAAAATTAGTGATATTCTGTCTTTGATAAAGTATTTCTATGTCCTTATGAAAACTAAGCTCACTAACTTGTTTCCACCTGTAAAGACATTTTGTCACAGCTGCAGCAGACTTCTTTTGAAAAAATTGTGGCGGAATGAGACATTGCTCATAATGAGCCATTAACAAAAATTGTACCATATTCAATAGATTCTCTTTCATTTATAGATGTTTTCTGTAATTTTGACTAAATATTTCCAAAGTCGTCTGCTGCAGATTTGTTGTGCATGAGAATGGGTTAAAAGCAAATAGTTATCTCCAACTACTTATAGTGGAAAAAAACTAAATGTAAAGGATAGTCACTGCAGGTTCAGTTTAATTATGTTAATGTTTGCATTTACATGTGTATTATGTGATCGTATCAATCAGATTTGTCACTCAGTTTTCAAACATATCATGTCCTTAATCATAAGCCATGAAATCTTTCGGTGCAAATCTGATATGCAAATCTGATATACATTATAGAATGATGAGAGACCAATCTTTCTTTTTCAAAATTCTGATGCAGTAGATGTATTGTCTTATGATAGCTTCAATTCCAAATTAACATATTAAAGAAGCACTTATAATAACAGCGGGGGATCTCTATGGTTGGACCAGGACCGGTTATAACATTTTACGGATTACATTTTGTGTTCAGTCCCTTGCCGTTGTGTAAATGAAATTATACGTGCATGGCTTGAACTAATGGGGAGAGTTAATCCAACTATAGAAAAACTCTGCCCTACAACTTAAAAATGCCATACCCGCTCCGAACAAGAGCTATTGCCACTATTGTCATTTCAACTGAGAAACCGAGAACGGACATATCTAGTTCATCCACATTTTGAATCAGTTTGCTGTCGCTAAACAAATACTTAACTTACTTATCTATATTGGGGAGCTAGAAAACAACATTTTTATGCTTACAGATTCGAAAATTTTCCGCTGAACCAGGGACGTAGATAAGATCCAAGTCCCTGGCTGAACTGCAAGATCGCCTTTGCAGTGCATTTAACATTTTGTGCAGTATTGTTATAAAGTTACGATGTCAAAAAGAGAAAGACATGCACCTACCTTTTTTCCCTTGGTTATTTAAATCATACATTTACTTGTTTTCTCGACATGAGTCTTTATCGAAAGTCAGGAAAAAGAATATGAATCAACTGCATTAGGGAATGAGTTGTTACGTATTTTTGTATTTTTTCTGTTTCTCTATAATTATATTTTCTTATCCCATCAAAAATATTTTGAATAATCATTTGGAATCCAATACATTGGCGCCCATCATAAATTACTTATAGTGACCTAAGAAAGAGTAGTAGACTGTAGTTGTTCACTATAAAGGAAAGTCAAATTATCGCATAGAGTTTAAAACATTGTGACAGAAGAAAACTTGCTCAATATGAGCAAATTCTCCTTTTATCACTATGTTTAAGTCGTCTGCTGCAGAAGCTTAAGATTTCGTCTATATGCGAGAAATTACACTAAGCAATGAACAGCTCCATGTTTGTATATGGTCTCGACTATTTATCCTGCCTTACTACTCGGGCTAGCCTTTGTAGCGAGATGGTAGAGTGCTTGCCCCTCGTAACGAGAGGTGCGGAGTTCGAACGTAGGTTGGTCGAACACATTCCAGATGTTTTTCATTTATTTCTTTGTGATCACTTTGTTGTAAATGGTATATTTATGAATTAATTACGTTGTAAGTTGCTCCTTTATTATCTTGATATTTTGATATGTGTTGTTTTGTTAACTTTTTCTGGCTAAAACATACGTCTTTCATCAGAATATTGTTTTCTTTTATTTCGAAGACATTTATCCTTATACAAAAAGATGTTTTCTAACAATTACAATTGTTTGAAATGCCACCAAGACAGTTAAGTGCCATTCTGATTGCGGCAGACGGATATCTGACTACGGTTCCCAGATCCCACACGTTAACCACTCGGCCACCATGGATCCATCTAAATTGTCTTGACCTTTTCCCTCATACAGACGCTTTCTGACGCCTATGCAGCAGACGGCGTTTTGAAAACATAGTGACAAAAGAAGAAATTGCACAAAACGTGCAATTTCTTCTTTGGTCACAATGTTTTCCACTTTTTGTCATAGGTTATCCATTCAATTATGGAGATTTTCTATGTTTTGACAAAATATGTTCAAAGTCGTCTGCTGCAGAATTGTCGTATGAGGGAAAATGTTAGCCTTTTCACACATACAACACATCTGCAGCCAGACATCAATGCAAACTTATGGACAATCTCTTTAAACGAAAGTAGGGCAAGTGAATAAAGGATTTGAAAAACATTTGCCATAGTATTTTCAAAAATCGTGTACTACAGATGTGTCAAGACGCGTCTGTATGTAGGAACGGGTTACAATTGATGATAGGAGACCAATTTTGATTGAGCTACAAGTGCCTTGTCCAAGGATTTCACCGAGCCTCCCTTGATCAGATGTGTCAAAACAAGTCCGTATGTAGGAACGGGTTACAATAGATGATAGGAGACCAATTTTGATTGAGCTACAAGTGCCTTGTCTAAGGATTTCCCCAAGCCTCCCTTGATCAGATGTGTCAAAGAAGCTTTCTTGCTAACATGATTTCCGTGTACGTTTTTACAAGACTCATTCCGACAAACGTCATTCGTTATCCACAAATAGGCTAAACAGGAGGGTTTGTGATGGCCGCCATCTGTTTGGGAGGCAAATGGTCTGTGAAGTCATTGTGCGAGAAACATATGGTTAGGTGAACTGGCTGGCGTTATAAAACTAAATTATTGTTGAAAGGGGACGTGTACACTTGCAATGCACCTTCTGACAAGTTGAGATTGTTACTGAAGAGGTATCGACCTGGGATGTCGTGTCATCCATTTCCCACAAGCAGACGCATTCTCGTGCATCGGCAGCAGACGACGTTTGAAATCGTGTTTTCAACTGTATACAATAATTGTTCTTTAACCCTTTCCCTCATACGACAATTCTGCAGCAGACGACTTTGAACATATTTTGTCAAAACTAATAAATAAATTAAAAAAAAAAAAAACTAAAATAATTTTGCCATAATTGAATGGATAACCTATGACAAAAAGTGGAAAACATTGTGGCAAAAGGAGAAATTGCACGTTTTGTGCAATTTCTTCTTTTGTCACTGTTTTCAAAAAGCCGTCTGCTGCAGAGGCGTCAGAAAGCGTCTATATGAGGGAAAGGGTTAATTTATAGATATTTTCCATAATGTTGACTTACTGTTTTAAAAGTCGTCTGCAGTAAATTTGTTTTATGTGGGAAAGGGTTTTCAGTGTAGGGAGTAAAGGGACATATGAGTAGCCGTTTACTTCTTAAACTATTAAAGAATAGTTCAAGAGCAACATTATATCTGTAAAAACATCTTACGAAACAACATAAATTATCTTTAATACAGCTTGACTGAACAATGAGATTTTTTCTCTTTTTATACAATTGTTTTCTATTCCAACATTGTTTTCCCCTGTTTTCCGTTGCCAAGACGTTAAAAGTCGTATGCACAAGGGACATGTTTTAAACGGTTGTAGTCAAGTAAACGTATTTGGATGGTAAAAGTGTTGCTGAATGTATAATTAAACTGACAATAGGTTAACCCTTTCCCACATACAACACATCTGCAGCAGACGACTGAAATAATTTTGGCAAAAGTACCCAAATTATCTATAAATAAAAGTAGAACTATAAACTAGGGTTGAAAACATTGTGACAAAAGATTTTTTTTTTATCAGTTTTAGCAATTTCTAATTTTGCCACAATGTTTTCAAAAGGTATTTTGCTGCAGATGCGTCTAAAGCGTATGTATGTGGGCAATGGTTAAAAGAGTGTTATATTACAATTGGGTTCTTAACATCTCTGTTCAGATTGTATCGTTTCAAACCAACAATGTACCCTACATTTGCCAGTATCTGTTCCATCTATGACACCACCATGTTCTTCTATAAATCATTTCTACTTGTCATAAAGGTTGCAGATGTCGTAATGATACATATTTTATATCGATAAATACACCGTGAAAGTATAGCTGTTATAGGTTAACCCTTTCCCACTTGCAGACGGTTCCGACGCATGCGCAGCAGACGACCTTTGAAAACATTGTTGCAAAAGGTGAAATTGCTCATGATGAGCAACTTCCCCTTTTGCAACACTCTTTTCAATTATATATAATGATTAAACGCGCATTTATGGAGATAATTCACATTTTTGCCAATATGTTTTCCAAGTCGTCTGCTGCAGAATTGTCGTATGTGGGAAGAGTTTTAAGACATACAGAGCAAAATCTGGAACATCTCCATCAATGACAGTGAAATTGTTTAATATAGTTTATAAACATTCCGGTAAAAGAAGATTTTTATTTCTTTTTGAACGATTTCTCATGCGTCTGCATGATGGAAAGCGATTCGATGAAGGAAAGCAGACTTTTTCGACTTGAACGCTTGTTTCCAGATACAGATCATTAACACACGTTATTTAGGCATGACCGTGAAATTACTTTCTTATCCTCTTCATCCCCAGTGGGACATAAGGCCATAGAAAACTGCTCCACTTCTCTCTGTCCATCGCCATGTACTGGGCTTGGCCCCTGATGTGACCAAGTCGTCCTAATTCTGTAAAGGCGATTCGTGGTCTCTCTGGTTTCATTTTACCTGGTGGTGTCCAATACAAAGCTGTTTTAGGTGTGCGGTGTTGTGGCATTCTCAGTACATTGCCTAACCATCTAAATCTTCGTTGTTTGATTTCTTACTTTTTGTCTTACACAATTACAAACACACTATAAAACATATAGTTATTGAATAGTCGTCTGCTACAGATGAGCATGTAGGAAAGGGTTACTTAACAACGTAGCGCATATAATGTGTCCTGGCTATCGTCCCTTCAGTGGTCAAGATGTATGTAAGAGGCGGCGTCCCTTTTATCAACGATCGTAACTCTGTCTTAACTTAGAATGTCCAAATGTAGAAATGTTTAGAATGGAGCTAGTCTTTCCAGAGTGTACCTTTTACAGACATACTTGGACTTTTAAATGCCAATTCATACGTGTTCAACTAAAACAATGCGCTACATCAAAATGATGTTTCTCGACTGTCACACTCCAATGAGAAAGGTAGAACGTAGGTGACTAGAGCTCATCAGAGCTGTGACTTCAAAAGTCGTCAATGAATTACGAAACTATTTAGCATAATCAGGGATGTTCATGCAATGAGGCGTGCTCAAAGTGTTGCTCGTGTGCAATCTTCTAGTCAGCTGTATTGCACTGTAAATTTGCATTACGCACGTGCAATATAACCAACAAAGTTATAAAATACTAATTAGGAACAAGGGGAAAATATGGAGAAAAATATCTTTGAAATGGAGAGCGAATTTTGTTTGAAATGTTCAAGTTAACAGTTCCACATTAAGGACCATTTGTAATAATATTGTATTAATCTAAAAAAAAATCTTAGTAACATCGACAAAATTGTAATTCTATTTCACATTATAATTGATCTTTGTATGTTTGTACATGTTTATATAGAATGTAAATGAATGTATCTTTGCATCATTGAGCCATATTCTTAACGTGTATATTGATACTTGTAAATGGCCAATGGCACTTATATGCCGATTTGCCGAATACAATTGGGTATTCAGGCGAGGAATGTCCCTCATTAACTCTTTCACTGCCAAATTTCACAAAGTCGACCACTCCATTTTTCTTCAAACAGGAAATTTGGTAATACATGTATAAACGATATTAAATTCGGTTACCAAGCGACACCTGAATAATTATACGGATGAGAAAACGTTGCAATTCTGTTTATCGTTTCGAGTGGATATCTTTCTTTATTTACCTTAACTTGAAATTCAAATATATCTGTTGAGAAAAAAAACCAGTTGAAAACATGCAATATATACGTAAACAATAGCTTACACTTATCTTATACTTGAAAAATCGCCATTATTTGAAAAAGGAAATGGAAGAGTACCAGCATTCGAATAAATCGAGGGGGGGGGGGGAGAGAGAGAGAGAGAGAGAGAGAGAGAGAGAGAGAGAGAGAGAGAGAGAGAGAGAGAGAGAGAGAGAGAGAGACAGACAGAGAGAGATAGAGAGACAGAGAGACAGAGACAGAGACAGAGACAGAGACAGACAGAGAGAGACAGAGAGAGAGAGAGAGAGAGAGACACACACACACACACACACACACACACACACACACGCATACATGTATTTGGTGTCAAATGGGGATATGTGTTATAACCACTAGAAATGGGGACTTCTTTAATTTTGGTTCTAAGACGCTCAAATTACGTTGACAAGGTCAGAGTAATATCTACATCGACTGAAATATAATACTTTGACTGTACAAGCAATATAAAGGGATGTGAATATATGCAAACTAACCGGGGACACACTCTTAACACATAACCGGGGACACACTTAACACTTGTTTTTCAGAAGGAAATGGGGGACAATTGATATCATAGGAAAATACATGTCATGCAATCAGGTAAAATGACATATTTACGAGACTGTAGTAAGCTACACAGAACAAATCTTTGCACTATTATTAGTTAAAAACGTAAATTGTCAAACTTAATCATTACCAGACCATAAACGAATGCATCCTTTTCACGTATTTTTAAAGAACTTCAACTTTATTATTTCTATTTTTCAATATCCTACGACGGTTCATGCATATTAACGTCTTTGAAATATGTACGTATAAGTGATAATATCTCAAAACATTTGATCAAATACCATTATGAAATGTTATGTTCAAATGATGTTCTTTAACACAGATATATATTTGTATGATACAAATGAACAAACATACGTTAAACTACGGGTTAATGCGTATGAGTGTGTCATTTGTCTAAACTACGGATAAATGGGGACCGAGTGTGCCATTTATCTACACTACGGATAAATGGTGACCGAGTGTGTCATTTGTCTAAACTAAGGCTAATTGGGGACAAAAGTGTATCAGCACCGATTCCGAGTGTAATCTTTGCACCGTACTAGTATGATGAATTGGGGCCATGGGTTATTTCACAGAGATTTTACCATGAGATACTTGTTTTATCCTGTTTTACTTGTTTTACTTAGATTTAATCATTTGACAAACGGGGACGTCCCCGTTTATTGGTGTGTCCCCAATTAGAAGGTGTGTATACATATAAATGTCCCCAATTGACACCAAACACATACGCACACACACACACACACACACACACATAGACAGAGAGAGAGAGAGACACAGAGAGAGAGAGACAGAGACAGAGAGAGAGAGACTGAGTACGCACGTAGGGATATAGACAGTCAGTCAGTCAGACATACAGACTGAAAGAGAGACAGAGAATCGTAATGGCTGCCTCCGTTGTGCTCAGGGGGTTGATCAGTTTAATAAGGAAGCATCGTAATGGCTGCCTTCGTTGTGCTCCGAGGGTTGATCAATAGTATGGACAGTTTAATAAGGAAGCATCGTAATGGCTGCCTCCGTTGTGCTCCGATGGTTGATCAATAGTCTGGACAGTTGAATAAGGAAGCATCGTAATGGCTGCCTCCGTTGGTTGTGCTCAGGGGGTTGATCAATAGTCTAGACAGTTTAATAACGAAGCATCGTAATGGCTGCCTCCGTTGTGCTCAGGGGGTTGATCAATAGTCTGGACAGTTGAATAAGGAAGCATCGTAATGGCTGCCTCCGTTGTGCTCAGGGGGTTGATCAATAGTCTGGACAGTTGAATAAGGAAGCGTCGTAATAAAACAGACACCCTGGTGTAAAACGACGTAACAAGCCAAACCAATAAATATTACTATAAAGTGAAAGTATAATTACTTAAAAGGGATGCAACCTGAAGTATTGGCTGCATATGTGTACAAATTCTTCTGCCGGTGGGAAAGGGTAACATGCACGAAATTTACCTTTACTGTCGAACAACGTTGAACAAGATAATGTTATCACTATTCAACAAGAGAAAGTTGATGCAAGGCATCAATGTCGCCGGAAAAGACTGCATTGGTTTATTTTTGAACACACATGTATTCTTGACTTTCATTAGTCTAAACATACACATAATGTTTTCATAAGGACTAATTCCAGGATTTTTGAAATTCCACATAGATCTCTAAATTTCAGGATTTCTTTTAGTCAGGATTTTTGATGTTTTGTATTTGTCAATAAAACCAAAACAAATTAATACATTTTGGGATTTAAATCTACATGCAATAAAAAGCTATTACACCCTTTCCATGTCTGACGCAACAATGAAAACCTTTAAACACTTAAAACATTGAGAAAACGGTTAAATTGCTGAAGACATTAACTTCCTCCTTTTTAATAATAAATATAATAAATATTTCACAGATGTTAAAATTTATCCTCATATGTTTAAAAAGTAGACGACACTTGAAACAACATATCAGCTAAATTGTTTATCTAAATCGTTGATGCATACAATATATGTTTGGCGCAAGAGAAATGCCAATTGCGAGTCCCATTACTATTTAATAGGTGGCAAGTATGAAATTAATTGGGTGCGAAAGAGCAGATTTTCTTTATTTCTAAATATATTGTTTATCAGAGTTTGTTCTTCTCTTAATTTGTTTCAAGCCAAATAAACATTTAATATCACATATATTTAATCATTCAAGTGTGTAATATTAGCTATCTATCTGTTATAAGGTGTTTGAGCGGTATACCCGTGTTTGAGCATTCTTTCGAAATGTTGACCCTCGTGTGTCAAATCGAGGCGTAGTGTCAGACATCGAAGAAAGTGAATAAAAAATCAGGCAAAGCTTTATTCCACTGCATTCGAGTGGAAAAAAAAGCATTTCTATATTATCTTTCTTTCTCCTACATTCGACCCATGCACTCGATCCGTGACGTTTAAGAAATCATTTCGTCGTGCGACATTTGTTGTCTGCATAAACAAGTCACTTTTCTAAGTTTACATTTTACTTCCGGTTACTTCGCTTTGTTTACATTTTGGCAATATGAAACTAGGTCACGAACTGAGGAAAAGGCGTTTCGACGTTCACGACCGATAAACAGGCTTATATTTGAGACATATTTTCACAAAATATTTCTTATTTTTGTTTTCGTTACCAGTTTATGTTGATACTTATCTATTAAAAGGAGAATTCGAAGTGATTTTCATATCGATAGTCTTCTACAAGCAGGTGCGCGTATGTAAAAAAATTAGACTGTGCGACGTAAAGGTTTGTAGTTATCGCCTTTTGATTACATAGTTTATGAAAATAAAGTATCGCAGTCTAGCTAATAGGGACTGTTTTGTCTTCGTAAATAAAACACAAAAACGTAAATGCAAGTCAGAATAAAGAAACTGCACATACTTAAAACATCGGAATATTTATTTCATTTTAAATGTGTCATAACTTAGTGTTTTTAAACAAAATCCCCTCGACCAAAATGAAAGGGTAGTCAAAATCCCCTCGATGGGTATTCATAATACGCTCATTCTAAGACATTTATATTACATTTTAATAACCATTTTATTACGAAGCTTTCAACAGTGATTCGGTATTGGCACTTGATTTCATGTATTGGTGAATTGTTATGCTAAAATAATGCTGTGCAAAATTCAATATATCACTATTAATATAATATAGATAACTGTCAGAGAGTTCAAATTCAATATATTACTATTAATATAATATAGATCACTGACAGATAGTTTATCTTGGAGTTGATGAACATGTTTGTATCAAAAACCCATACGGTCCATTTTTGTCATAGTTGTCAACAAAATGCAGGGTATCCAAACAATGTAGAGTAGACAAAATCGTACTGATTGAAAAAAACAACAATGATAGGTGATAATTCAGTCACATGTTATAAATGAATTAAGGTGATAATTGCTTTAATCCTGTTTGATTGTGTTAATCATTATTAATATGATATTAACATGTATACTATATTGTTATTATTCATGTAGCAAATGTTTCTTCTTGTAATTATGTCTATAAATCCCTTTATTCAATTCCAAATTGATAAGTCCCTTGAGGAATTCTTGTCAGTGATTGGACAACTTATAAGAATAAGATAAACACATGAGTGTCTAAATATGGTAGAAAGTGGTTAGTTAAACTGTGAACATATAAAATGTCCTACAAACTGTGTGCTGAATATTTATTAAAATGATTAAATTACTTACTGTGTTATGTATGTTAAACCTTAAAATGATTAAATTACTTACTGTGTTATGTATGTTAAACCTTAAAATGATTTAAATTACTTACTGTGTTATGTATGTTAAACCTTAAAATGATTTAAATTACTTACTGTGTTATGTATGTTAAACCTTAAAATGATTTAAATTACTTACTGTGTTATGTATGTTAAACCTTAAAATGATTAAATTACTTACTGTGTTATGTATGTTAAACCTTAAAATGATTTAAATTACTTACTGTGTTATGTATGTTAAACCTTAAAATGATTTAAATTACTTACTGTGTTATGTATGTTAAACCTTAAAATGATTTAAATTACTTACTGTGTTATGTATGTTAAACCTTAAAATGATTTAAATTACTTACTGTGTTATGTATGTTAAACCTTAAAATGATTTAAATTACTTACTGTGTTATGTATGTTAAACCTTAAAATGATTTAAATTACTAACTGTGTTATGTATGTTAAACCTTAAAATGATTTAAATTACTAACTGTGTTATGTATGTTAAACCTTAAAATGATTAAATTACTTACTGTGTTATGTATGTTAAACCTTAAAATGATTTAAATTACTTACTGTGTTATGTATGTTAAACCTTAAAATGATTTAAATTACTTACTGTGTTATGTATGTTAAACCTTAAAATGATTAAATTACTTACTGTGTTATGTATGTTAAACCTTAAAATGATTTAAATTACTTACTGTGTTATGTATGTTAAACCTTAAAATGATTTAAATTACTTACTGTGTTATGTATGTTAAACCTTAAAATGATTTAAATTACTTACTGTGTTATGTATGTTAAACCTTAAAATGATTAAATTACTTACTGTGTTATGTATGTTAAACCTTAAAATGATTTAAATTACTTACTGTGTTATGTATGTTAAACCTTAAAATGATTTAAATTACTTACTGTGTTATGTATGTTAAACCTTAAAATGATTTAAATTACTAACTGTGTTATGTATGTTAAACCTTAAAATGATTAAATTACTTACTGTGTTATGTATGTTAAACCTTAAAATGATTAAATTACTTACTGTGTTATGTATGTTAAACCTTAAAATGATTAAATTACTTACTGTGTTATGTATGTTAAACCTTAAAATGATTAAATTACTTACTGTGTTATTTGTCTTGTTAGCGCAATGTTATTTTTAGACTTAGACACCTTTGATGTCCTCCTAATGTCATACATTATGATTACCCTGCTAATCCCATCGAGGGGATTTTGACTACCCTATCATTTCGGTCGAGGGGATTTTGACTACCCTAACATTTTGGTTGAGGGGATTTTGACTACCCTATCATTTTCAGGGTGAGGGGATTTTGACTACCCTATCATTTTCAGGGTGAGGGGATTTTGACTACCCTTTCATTTTCAGGGTGAGGGGATTTTGACTGAGGGGATTTTGAGTGTCTCCCGTATATATAGCAATCGGCTACGTAGCATTTGAATGCATCAACAATGGAACGAACAAGGCTTTGATTTGAATATTTGTCTGGTGTTTGTGGATTACTTAAGTATCTAGTAATAAAGAACTTACAACGAGTATCAGACAATAAACAACATGCAACAAGTACCAAATATTAAACATGATATACCGAAGAGTAATTCGATATTTGCTGTAAGTTCATTCAGTAGGTTTGCATCTGTTAGGGGGTATTGAAGGAGATAATAAATGCATCGTAGTTAAACTGCTCGCCAAATAGTTAATTCTGCAAGACGACGGTAAACACATTCAATTCAACATTATCGAAGTTATCCACGCACAAGTAAGTAACAAGGACTGCAGACTGTTTCGCAATTAGATTCGTCAATTCTGTCTAGTCATTATTATAAGTAAAAATTTTTGTTGATTTTGTATATTCAAGCCTGTTTTTATTATCAGCAAGATATCTTTGTAAGATTGGCGGATGAAATGCATTACCACTAACACACGATTTAATACCCTATTAAGAACATAAAACTGGAATTTAAATAAAAATGCAATAACAAATAAAATGCTAGAGTCCTGACAGTATATCGTGCACATTACGTTCCCGATTTGATATCGTATATCAAGTTTTAAATGTCTTTATAAACATCAGTGGTGCAGTGGTAGAGCCTCGGTATCTCGTACTCTTGTACCAAAGGTCCCGGGTTCGAGTTCCGTGATGAGCGGTTTCTGTTTTAGTGACTATTGCACACAAACGGCACGAGTACTGGTAAAGTATCGAGGAAGCAGACATTGAGCGTGACTAATTTAAGTTGAAAGCTTGTTTAGCAATCGATGTAAAATAAATGAGTTGTAATTGAGTTGTTGATGATGTCTTATGAGAACAATTTATTTTAAAGACAAAGACATTTCTTTTTCACATAGCCGTTTACTCTTTTGAGCCGTCCCGCGAGAAAACCAACATTATGGCCTCCGCGCAAAGTATTGACCCGAATCAGCCTAAGCATGCCGCGCAGGCTTACCCGGATACACACTTTTCGCCTCCTGTGAATTTCATAACTCTAAACCTCTATCCCCTGAGACAGAATGTGTCGGCCCGGATCAGGATGCGTGGACTGCGCAGGCAGGCTGATCTGGGTCGATACATTACGCAGATGCCATAATGTTGTTTTTGCTCACGATACGGCTCTTTTATGCATCACAGAGATAACAGAGGACGTAGAACAAGATGAACTATACACAATTAAGATTTGATGGAATTAATTGACGGAATACATCGTGTCATCACCATTGTGTCATCGTGCTATCGGGCGGTGTGCTTGTTGACAGCGCGGTAGCACGAAAGCACGATCGCACGATGACACGATGGTGATGGTACGATGACACGATGGTGATGGCACGATGACGATGACGCGATGTAATATCGCGTCATCGTCATCGTAGCATCGCTCCATCACCATCGTGTCATCGCGTCATCTTCATCGTGCTATCGTGTCGTCACCATCGTGTCATTGTACCATCACCATCGTGTCATCACCATCGTGTCATCGGGGTAGGGGGTCACACACAAAATGACGAGGACAATATTGATAATATTGAGGAAAACACTCAAAGTAACGAGGAAAATATTGAGGTAAACACACAAAGTAGCCTAATGAGGTAAACACTAAAAATAATGAAGGGAGAACACATTAAATAATAACATATCACACAGCGATACATTCACAAGATATAATGCTTGATACACATTGCACATGACACAATTACAGATGTTTACACATAAAGTAATGGCGGTTTGGCAAGACTCAATGATGGGTGCAAATAACGAACTAAACACAACGTAAGCTTTGATAAACAGAACATAATGCCAGACGACAAACTGAGGATAAACAAGAAATAAGGGCACATCGACCGAACAATGACGTTCCATGGATCAGGTCAATGTTGTAACGTAATAATTCAATCGAGCTGTGTGCTTTTAACCACTAAATGGACAAATGTCATGGCTTATCAACAATCGTCCCTATATATAAGTGATCAATGTGTCGTTATAAAGGCTATAAAAAGGATAAAAACACCGCGCATGAGTTTGAAGCATGATAGACAGGAAGTAAAATATTTTGAACATGAAGACCAAATGTCCCTTTAATTTAAACAAGAAGGCCAAGATGTGCCTATATTACTCACCTGGCCAGCATAGTCTATGATAAAAGGTCATCAAGAGCAGACAGGGTCATTAATGCCGAGCGCGAGGGTAAACAACGCCAAACAACAACAACAACAGGGTCAATTTTGACGTAGGGATTAGACATTTTATATGCTACGATCTATGTGATATGCATGTGAAGTTTAGTCGTGAAATGACAAGTTTAGTCCTGAAACCATTTGGTTTACAGTTTGCCTAACATTGACTGTAACTATAATGTGTCATATAAAGCTGAAGTTTATTAATTTTTACCAATAAACGGTTTTAAAACATAGGTGCTGAAATATTAACAGATGTTAACTTAAGGTTTAATGCCTCTAGTTATAAGTTAAGTGTGACACAAGATTTGGAAGGAGAGGGGGGAGTCTATTCTCCTTCAAGTTTAGCAGAAGTATGATAACAAAAACGAGAGTATATAAACATAAAATACAAAGTAATTTTAACAAGTTTAAAGATATTTATTATCAAAATTGAGCATTTATG